>LBNU01011008.1:3334-31216 GCA_014162995.1 Artemisia annua | reverse complement strand
CCCGGACGGGTTGAACCAGTTTAATTTGAACCGTTTTCGACCCAACCTAGCAAGTTGACCCGGTTTAAATCGATCCATTTTTTGCCTAGAACGGTTCAACCGGTTGAACCACCCGGGTTGAACCAGGTTTCAAAACATTATGTTAAATTTCCAAATCTTCAAACTTTTATTGTTTTTCGTTTATAACCTATAAACTTTTTTTATCAATAAACTATGTGTCGCTATAAAATTCCGTTGCTATGCACGGGTACTCGTCTAGTAATGTAAAAATGGTCAAGGGTGAAAAGTGGAAAAGTCAAGATTTGTGAAAAGTTAGAAATGTTGAAAAGTTAATTTCGGTAAGTCTGACTACACCTTCTTAACTACTATTGAATTCTTTCAATTTCACACGAATTCTCTAGGAACACAGCATGGCAACTATTTATGCATGGCAATGGTGTGGTTGACTTAATATAATTTAGGAATGATTTGTGCATGGTTGTATTCCATGGAAAACGCATGAAGTTCTTAATATAATTTAGGAATGATTTGTACATGGCTGTATTTCATGAAAAACGCATGAAGTTGAAACTTATATATATAGGTACGATTTCATATATTGTATTTCATTGCCTTTATAAAGAAATGCAAATGAAAAATCAAACCATAAGTACTAAAGAAAAAAGAAACAAAGAATATGAAGATAAAAACAACACCACACCACATCTACCATGTTACAGCCGAACACCTGCACCAACACGTCTTAAAGATGTCACCACCACGCCTCAAACCCACCATAACCGGAAGGCATATTTGTGTAGATTTTTATTTTTATTGTATTTTATTTTTTTAGATCTGACTTTTATAATGTTTTTGTCATTTTTTTTTCAGTTCTGCCGCCGCCGACAGTTTTGACGGAATATTCAGTCTCCCCCGCCACTGTTGACGAAATTAACCGCTACCGAGCCTCCCTCGCCACTTGAAAACCGAAACCAAGCTGATATGATTGTCATGTTGGCGTGTTATTTTTGGTTGTTTGGGCGGTTTGTGTTTCGAATTTGTAGCAAGATATATTAAATGGAAATCATAATAGATGGTTTTTTGCATTTGAACATGACAATCATACTAAGGATTCTCTAACGCCACAAATCAATTTGTTGAAAAATATTAATCTATTGCAACTTAAATGTCGCTCTAAAAAAATTCACCCATAACTTCAGAAAACAATTCTCAAAAAAAAGTTTCAACTTAATACAATGCTATCATAAAAAAGATTCTCTAACGCCACAAATCAATTTGTTGAAAAATATTAATCGCGTCAAAATTTAATTGAAACTAGACACCGTTGCCGCTAGGTGCTGGTACTCGGCTATCTATACTACCTATAAAGAGAAAATGGTCAAAAAGTCAAGAAGTGAAAAAACTAAAATTAAGGTATTGTCTAAATTACCCTTTGAAACTTAAAACTTAATTTGAAACTCTCTCATCCTCCTCATTCAAGACATATATGAGGTGTAAAATTTATGTTAATTTGGACGACGGTGTACATCAGTTTTTAAAATATGTGTGCATCGCTAACCATCTCATGGAACCTAATTGTTGCAATTTTCATGAGCCACTGACCATGATAATGCACTATGTAACTGTCCAAACACAATTGAATCCACATCACAAACCACACATTAAACGAAACATCTATAGTAGTAAATACAAAAATCAACTCTTATATAACAAGTAAGAAATAGAAGGTAATCATGTATGCTGTACCTACACGCTTTGGTGTTTTCAACTAATAGTTAAGCATTTTCATTATTTTTGCAAATAATGAAGATGTTACTAATGATATTTAAATGCCAGGCTGGACACGAAAACTATTGAAGAAAAGACGGTTGTATCCCAATGTGTTAATACAAACTTCTAAATGAAATTTCAAATAGTTTTCATAATCTGTATGATGAAAAGGCATTTATAGACTTGATTAGTTTATTTAAATGAAAAATATTAATAACCAAAAATATTACTATTTTTTAGATGATAGTTGATTACTTTACTTTTTTTTACGGGCATATCAATTGGTTATGCACATGTTATATAAAAAGAGGCATATGCATATTGGAGGTTTCGAAAATAACTAGACGAGTACCAATGCATAACAACGGGATTTTGTAGCGGCAAACAGCTATAGTTACACAAAACGTTACACAAAACACTTAACAAAGCTTCACTATAACTATCTGCCGCTATAAATCCCATTGCTATGCACAGGTACTCGTCTAGTTGTTTATTATAACAAAACCAAATATCTTACAAACGACAAATCGTTAAGCGACACAAAATGCACTATTGTGATGAGATTTTTTTGTTTTACAATTTGGGCACTTTAATAAACTTTCGGTTTTTTTATTGGTAATTTGTACAACATGTTAAGAAATCACATGTTATTTGTGAGGTGAATTTTTAAATTTAAATCAAAAATCACATGTTATTCTACAAAATCACATGTGATTTTAAAATTACAAATCATATGTGACTTTTCGTGGCGTAAATATCGACAGTCACATGAAAACTCGATAATAAAACTCATTGAAAGTAGATAGTAACGCCTCAATAAAAGATGATTTTCTGCTATACATGATGGTGTAATTAGTTTTACTTAACGATAAGCAGTTCGTGAGATATTTAATTTTAAATAGATGATGTAAGTTGATTTTTTAAATTCTTCTTAAAAAAAGAGTGGTGATAAGGATTTATCCGATACTTTTTAAGGGGTCATTTATTGCCTCAAATCGTTTCTTTTCTCATTTTATGTACTTGGGACGTGAATTCTGGAAAATGGAGCATTTTCGACGTTTTTGGACTCAAAAGTGAAGAAAACGATAAAATCAAGAAACAAGTCAGAAAAATATACCTGATGACGTCACACCTTAAAAGGTGACACCGTTACTTGAAGATTCAAGAGGTGGAAAATATTGCATTTGACGCTCCAGAAAACTTTTGATGGAATTACACCTAACGGCGTCAGGTGTTAATGGAAGTAGGCCGTCTGACACAAAATTTACACGAGACAGCCCAGAGAGATATGTACGTGACGACGTCAGAAGGCTTAGTGGCACAACACGAAACCCTAATGACGGCGATCTGACGGCGTGAGGACTCATAACCTAACGTCGTCACCTTTGTATATCTATATATAGTTTTGGATTTTTCATTCATTAGTGTGCAACTTTGGAGACAAACCCTATGGACAAATTTTTTGAGATTTCAAGGGTTCCCAAACCCTCTTTTCTCTTATGTTTCATTGAAGATAAGTAAATTTTTAATCATTCAATATGTCTATGTGTTGTTTGGTTATCTTTTATGCTCCATTTTCCATAAATCAAGTTCCAAGTACCTAAAAAGAGAAAAGAAACGAGTTGAGGTAATATTTGATCATAAAATCCTCATTTAGGGATTAAATGACCCTCTAAAAGTGTAACAAATATTTCCTTATCAGGACTGTTTGAACATTTGATATAATAAGATTTGTAACAAAGCAAACTGTTTAACCAAGGCCCAACTTCTCTCTGGCGAAAAAAGAGAAAAACCGATTCCCTAAATTCCGTTAATTTTTTGTCGATCTTTAAAGGGATTTGTTTCTAAATCTAATCATTAACGTTTCTTAACTTAGGTTGAGAATCATTAGTGGTTTATTTATTGCTGCATTAAACTGTGTTGATCGTCCAGTTAGGGTTTTCTCTATTCGATGTCCTTTGAATCAAGATTAAGGTTTCGTACATATCAGTTATTACTCCTATTCATTCTTAATTGGCTTATATGGCTGGAGGTTAGGTGTTTGGTGGTCGTTGGTTTAAACCCTAACTGTTTTCAGTTAGGGTTTTCTTTGTGTGTTTATTGTTATTCATGCTGTGTTTACTTCCTGGTTATTGTTTTTGTTTCTTGGGATTGTTAGTGGGTTTTGAGAGAGATGGAGAGGGGTTTTTCTGAATAATAATAGCATGACCAAAGCTGTTAAACTTGATGGAAAAATTGGGTATAAGGATGGACATCAGTTGGGTGGGAATGGTTCTTCAAATCAGAATCTGATGGAGAGTGGTATTGGAGGTACGTCCAAGGATGCGGGGAATACTATTGGTGTTGCTTCTTCAAAATACCCTTACCATATGGCTGCTCCAACTTACTTTGATAACAGCCCTATAGGTAATCAGCATGTGTTTATGGCTGCTCCTATGTCTGATTTGGAGAAGGGTTTTTTGAATTCTACTAGCGCAAATAAAGGTGAACACCATGGTGAGGAGAACATTGCATCGATTTTAAATAATTTTAAGGATTCTATAAGTTGGGTGACAATGTTAATGCTGCTGCAAGTGAGGTTTGTAATGCTTCCAAAGTTGTTACGAATGTTGATTCTGTTACGGGATTGGGTAAATCTACTCCAAAGGTTTGTATCGTTGTTAATGGTGATGGTAGTGTTAATGGTGATGGTCCTAGTAATCAGCCTCCACGTGAATCGGCTGGTCCTATTATTTCTGATTGGAGTGTGGAGGATGGTGATATTAACTTATCTACATTGGTGGACAAGAATGTGTCTTCTAGGCCTAAAACATCTTATTCAGCCCCAACAACTTGTGGTACTAGTGAGGGCAAAGGTAATGTTAGTGGAAAGGAGCAATCGTTTGCTTCTTTGCTTGGTGCCAATAGTACTTCTCGTAAGGTGAATTTTAGGCAGATGGTTAATGAATATCGGGTTCCTAACCATGATACTAAACTTCCTAAGGAGGCGATGGAACCCGTTTTAGGTCGGTATGAGAACACTCTTGTTATAGCTTTTCCAATTGTGCATAACTATGTTACTAATACATGGAGGAAATTTGGCGTGCAAAAGATTATGAAGAATGAAGCGGGTGTTTTCTTATTTAAGTTCTCTTCTAAGGATGGATTGGAGCAAATGCTCCAACAGGGCCCGTGGTTAATCCGTCATTCACCTCTTATTCTTAGGAAATGGTCTCTTAGTGTTGCCCTAACCAAGAATGAGGTAACTACAATTCCTGTTTGGGTTACATTACATAATGTTCCTATAGTTGCTTATTAAGAGGTTGGTTTAAGCTTGATTTCTACTCAAGTGGGGAAACCGGTTATGTTGGATTCATTTACATCTTCTATGTGTGTTGACTCGTGGGGTCGGATTAGTTATGCTCGTGCGTTGGTTGAAGTGTGTTCAAAATCAGAATTGAAAAAGGAAGTTAGTATGGCTATTCCATTAGATGAGGATAGTGGCTATTCGACGGAAATCATTCGCGTCGAATATGAATGTGCACCTCCTCATTGCAGCATTTGTAAGATATTTGGTCACACACTTAGTGAGTGTCCAAAACAAGTGAAAGAGGTGGTTCATAAGGTTTTTAATGTGGTGACTAATGCATTGATTCAGGTGGTTAATAACGATGAGGGGTTCACAGAGGTAAGGAATCTTAAGAATAAAGGTAAGAGTGTGGTTTCTACATCTCAACCTAAGCCAATTGGAGAGGTTAAACTCTCCAAGCCTAAGGCTAATTTTTGGAGACCTAAAGTAATGACAACTTCTAATCAGGTTGATACCCCTAAGGGCTTAAAGCAGGCTTCTACTTAAAAATGTTAAATCGTGTAAGGACCCACAGTCTTCTAACTCTTTTGGTATCTTGGAGTCATTGGTGGATGAGGATGTTCTTGGTTTTGTTAATAATGTTAAGGGGTCACAAGATCAGCCTATTAGTAACATGGAATCGCAAGTGTCGGGTGAGGCTTCTAAGTCGTCTATTGTCCCATCTTCTAGTACGTCTGCAATAAATAAGGCGTTGGAGCAGTCTAATATTCCATCTCAAGTACCTCTGCATCGAAGAGGGGTAACCCATTTTCTAAGGTGGGTGAAGTAGTTGTTTCTGACAATGATGAAGATGAGGTGTATGAGCCTAATGATTATTTGGGAGATGATTATTTTTCAGATGAGTATGCGGCTCAAGTTAACGACTTACCAGAACAATTCAAGCAGTTCAAGCTTCAAGGACGTGCTGGGAAGTAGTATTTTATTTTGTTTTGTTTTATCATAAGATTGGCATATCATCTTATATTGTTTTTTGGTTGTGCTAGTTGTTGGTAGCTAGTGATTCATTTGTGGCTTGTCATAAATGATATAGGGTAGTTCAAGCAGGGTTGCTTGAGGTTAATGTGGTACTTCAGCTACATTCCATTGTACCTTCAATGTTTTATTGGTAAATATATTTTACCAGGGTGGAAGCTCCCTTTTACCCAAAAAATTGTTTAACCAAGAAAAAGTATATAGAAACAGTTCTGACCCATGGTTAAAACAGCTTAAAAGATGACATACTTGACAAGAAAAACACCACAAATCGACCAAAACTAACCATGGATCCGAAACCAATTGTAGGATCGTTAATATGTGTTGATTATGTGATTCAGGAGGTCTTGGGTTATGGAAGAAGATGACTTCGATTGTTAGAGATAGAGATAGAGAGAGAGAGAGAGAGAGAGAGAGAGAGAGAGAGAGAGAGAGAGAGAGAGAGAGAGAGAGATAAATGGGAAGTTTCTGAAAGTTTCTTGAGTGAGAAAACACACTTTGTGTGTGTGTATTGAATGAAACAACAAACCCTTCCAAGGAGATGGAAAGGGTATATATACAATTACAGTATACGCCCCACATGGGCTGTGGAGTGAGCTGACAGTGGGTAAAGACCCGACCCAACTCCACAAATACTACGATAACAGAGCTAATTCTACGATATCTAATCTAATACTAACAAAACTAAGAGCTACCCTAAGCATGAAAATACATGGGGTGACCGATCCTTTTTCTTAATCCTAATAGTTTTACTTAACAATAACAGTTCATGAGATATTTAATTTTAAATAGGTGATGTAAGTTTATTTTTTTAATTCTTCTTAAAAAAAGAGCGGATATAATTGTCTCTTTTGATCTTCAATTTTTTTCAGTTGTAAGTCCTAATACCACGAAAGTCTAAATGAACAAAGTATAAAACAGTTAAGTAAATGTAAAGACAAGTATTTCCTTTTTAAACGTGCTTATCTTTATTGAATAAATTAAAGAATTACAAAATGTTATACGAAATTAACTTTGGTTGAATGACAAGATTTAATGTTCTTTAACAACGCAAGCATAGACATAGAATAATGTTTGTGATTGAACTTATGAGCTAGCTCTGATAGGATCAGAAGCCTATTGCAACTTCAAGAGAGTAAATGCCCCTCAATTAATACAACAATAAATATGTGAAGTGGTAGCATCTACTCTCGACCAACGTTATTTTTTATAGTGAGTACAAGGTTGTTTCTTAGTGGGGGTGGTTAAGACGTGTCAAGTATTTAGTTGAAAAGTATAGCTTCCATCAAATGCATCTATTCTTGAAAACACGCCAAATGTGCTTCAGTAAAAATGTCTGCCAACAGTTAAATTTCTTTTCACCCACTCTTACTTGCATTGATTATGTGCAAAAGTCACATTGTTCCGTAGAAACATCTACCATATATATGCACTAATTATACTATTTTTGCTTAAAATAGTGCAAAAGTATGATGAACGAGTTAGGCGAACATTTATGCTTTTATAGAGTGAAATTAATTGTTGCAAACAGTTATGCATTTATAGTGCGAAAAATCATCCCTTGACACCTAAGTTATTATCATAGAAAAATAAGTTTGCTATACTTTGTTAACTAAATTAGATAACATCGAAAAAAAAATTGTTTCAACTTAATAGACTAAACTTTTACTAATTATAAAATACACTATATTTATTAACTAGTTATAATGCCCGCGCACGAGCGTTTTTNATGATATTTTTTTATTTATTAAAAAACATGTAGGAGCGTAGAACAACCTATTTCACTCAAGATGCATGCGTTAAACCTAGAGAGAGAAAGAGAGTAGAGAGAGAGAGAGTGGGAGGAACATCTAGTGTGTGTAAATGAAAACTATATGATTACCTAGAGAACCAACCAACCTCAAATGAGAGGTATACATGAGTATTTATAGTGTCCAAGTCTAGTGCATAACTAACTTTAGGCTTATACATATTTGGCCCATAGACTTTGGAATAACATGAATACAAGAACTAAATAACTTGAAATGATATACTATCGCAACCTATTACATGACATAAATGACCAACACTTTATATAAATAAAATACATTGCTAACAATCTCCCCCTAAGTGTTGGTTATTGAAGGTTGCGCGATGTCATCATCTTTGTCGTTTAACTTTAACATTCATTGCTTGGACGTCTTTAAGAATCATTAGATAAGTCATAGTTCATTGTTCATCGTTCTTTGTTCTTTCATGCTTTGTGATCTTCGATAAATGACTTTTCTTTGTTCTATGTTGTTGTCGTGGATATATCTGCCTTTCATTACTTCTTTGTCATTGATGGTTGAACGCCTTTCTAACATGCTCATACGTCTTTAGTCTTTGTCATACATACATTTGTCGTTCCCGTTCTTCTGCTTTGATCTTTGTCACTTTATTGGCATAGAATCTTTCTTTGACTGTTGCTATCCTTTGATCTTTGTGAGAACTTTTCTTTGACTTTGTGATGTATGTATGAGCATGTGGAAACTTTGTGTCGCGATGGTGGTTGTAGCTGCATAAGATTTGTTAGTAATAACACAACCGGTACTTACAGGTTCAGAATTAGAGTTTGTTAACAGCATAGTGTGAAAACTCTCTCTAATCCTTACCAAGGCCGTTCCAAATCGGATACCCCCGAAAGGGCTTACACTGACATAACGTAGTACACCAACGATTAGGTGAGTCGCTGGAGATCACCCCACGACTGTAGACCGTTTGAAATCACCGCCAACACTAAGCGTAACCCATAAAGAATTACCGAAGTGACCTGCTGTCAGAGCTGTTTGATGTTGACCCTGGCAGGATTTCCGTTCAATCATTGAGAAATACATAAGTAAATTCTCTCATAAACGTTCTCGGCAGATTGCTAAGATCTGCGTAGGACTCGATAATTTACAACTGGTATCCATTGATGTAGAATCACCAGTGTAAGAATATTAAGTGTTCCTAAGAGATCTTTTGATGAATCTCGGGGCTCTATACTCAATAAGTGCACGTTTAGTCGTCAGAGGCATGGAGCAGAGGGCCTCCTTTTCAATATCAACACAACTCGGAGTGAGAGGTCGATAGATTATGCAAGGTTCTCGGTGAGAATGAAACAAGTATCTTTTGAGAGATACCCGAGTGGCTAGAAGGTTTAAGTGCAGTGCGTCACTGGGTCCATGACGTCTAGTCTTCAATACCAGCGTCACTTTAGTAACAACCAGTAGCATATGAATTGAACCCGGTGTCTGCCCTAAGGTTGAACATATGGAGGGCTATTTCTTTTCACCCTTTTCATTACTTTTCTTTTTAATTCTTCAACCCCTTCTTTCTCCTTTCATTCTTTACTCCTTTTTTCAATTATACCTAAGGACTTCTAATTCTAATCTATTGGAATTGTCCTTGGGTAGATCCCTCCGGTTCTGGCGGATCATAGGACGGCTTTTCCTAACCTTAGTCACCTTATTTCACCATGACTATCCTATTGTTGCCATAAACCAAACATTTGAAAATCTTCTCAAAGTGTTTATGATAAAAACATTTTTGTTAACACTTTGAGAATACTTTTTCATTTTGAAGGACTCCCCCTTCACATGTGCTTATGCAATTTTATAAGAAATTTACACATGCAGGAGGAGTTTGCACTTTTGAATTGATCCACTTTCAGTGAACAAGGCCGATTCTAGACACGTTTACATCACTAGTTAGACTAGCTTGAAATTATTACCCGGCCTGGTCAAGTCCAAAGAAAGTTTCTCGAATTGGTACATTCTACTTAGACAAGTCCTATTCGAGACACGTTTACATCACTGGTTAGACCAGCTTGAAATTATTACCCGTCCAGGACAAGTCTTTTCGATTACAGACATATAAGTTTCGTCAATTCGAGGGTCAATACTGAGTCTAGCTCTTTTGAGGTTCTGCCACAATCTTTACACATTTTTTATCACATTTTAATCACGTCTTCTCCCCCTCAAAAATAGCATATCATGATATTTTTTATATCAACTGATTAGTAGAAAAAGCTTTTGGAGAGATAGACGGATTTGTTTTTGCATGAAATCGAAACATTTTTCTTTTGTAATACCCCCCCTCAGAACTCGCATATGTTTTGAGAAGTTTAATTTTTTTGCAAACAGTTTAGAGGGAAGGAGTCTTCTTGAGCAAAATTCTAAAAATGTAAGAAATTTCAGATTTGTTGAATTTTGAATCAAGGTTTTTGAAAAACAAAGACTTCTCTTTATATGAATAGGAATGTCGCACTGAGGCGTACAACATTGTCCATTTTTAGGATAAGTGCACTTTGTTGATGAAAATCGTTTTTGCGTAGCACTTCCCTTTCTTTGAAAACTTGAGTTGTGCACTGAAGGTGTACACAAGTCATTTTGTGAAAAACGAGTTTTTACTTGAAATCTTTTCGTTTGTTTATACTCGAACTTTTTGAAAATGATTTCGGTTTTGAACGTTCGAGTCCTGATCAGAAATAATCAGTAGTCATCATTGAAGCCCGGGTTTCTTACTGAAGTATACGAAAGCCATTGTGAAGAAAAATTTGAGAAACAACATGTTTTAGAAAACATTTAGTGAACTCCCGCTCAATCATATGTACATATCCGTGTCATTTTTTACTGACATTTCTAGAAACGTACATAATATCGATTATACGAGAGACATGTCGTGAGAAGAATATTTTTGGATTTTTGTATTTTATATTGTTTTTGTATTTTTGAAATTTTCTATTTTTTATTTGGTTTTTGTTGGTTTTTTAGTTTTTGTATTTTGTTTTTCAAAAAAAATTATTTACAAAGAAGAATTGAGGAAAGAAAAATAAGTTTGAACAAGTAAAAGTGGANCTTTCTTTGAAAACTTGAGTTGTGCACTGAAGGTGTACACAAGTCATTTTGTGAAAAACGAGTTTTTACTTGAAATCTTTTCGTTTGTTTATACTCGAACTTTTTGAAAATGATTTCGGTTTTGAACGTTCGAGTCCTGATCAGAAATAATCAGTAGTCATCATTGAAGCCCGGGTTTCTTACTGAAGTATACGAAAGCCATTGTGAAGAAAAATTTGAGAAACAACATGTTTTAGAAAACATTTAGTGAACTCCCGCTCAATCATATGTACATATCCGTGTCATTTTTTACTGACATTTCTAGAAACGTACATAATATCGATTATACGAGAGACATGTCGTGAGAAGAATATTTTTGGATTTTTGTATTTTATATTGTTTTTGTATTTTTGAAATTTTCTATTTTTTATTTGGTTTTTGTTGGTTTTTTAGTTTTTGTATTTTGTTTTTCAAAAAAAATTATTTACAAAGAAGAATTGAGGAAAGAAAAATAAGTTTGAACAAGTAAAAGTGGAGATAAGAGTGGCATAAGATACGGATTGCTACATGCGATGTTGGCATAAAATTCTTCTTTTCCACATTGGGTGTATGAACTCTTATCACTTTCACATGTACCTGCATCCACAGAAGATGAATTTGCACAAATAACAGTACGTGTTAGAAGTACATGTTTCCTCATATTGAGGGCGTTCACTATCAACGGTTGTAGTGGTTTCTACTTCCTTATCTTGATGATTTTCACTCTTATTTGTTTTTGTGCAACTATCAAAAATCTTTCCTGTGGGAATCCATCTAAGACCAACTGTTTTAAACACTTTTCCCGTAGGAATCCACCTAAGGTAAGATCTAGACGTAGTTTTCTTATCAGATGCAGCGGAATTCTCAGTTTTTGAAAAACTACATCTTTTAGATGTCCACTTATTAGGTTTCTTATCTTTTTTCTTGTTCTCAACGGGGGGTGTCTTAGTGGATTGTGCCTTGACACTTGATTTTCCTTTCTTTAGAAATTGTGCAATACATGCTTCGTGATTAGCTGAAAAAACACATTTTAGACATGTAGGATAGACAAATTCGACATTATTGTTTAAAACAACAACCTTAACTTTATCGCTACAGTCATTTAGAAATTGCTTTTTGTTCGAAAAAGACTCAAAATTTCTAGTGTTGTTTTCTACGTGCATAGCATTTTCTTTTTCGCAACTACTCTTAGATGTAGGCCAATCCCTAGTCTTTTGTTCATTGTTCCTAGGTAATGGTTTACTACTACTAGTAGTGCTTTGGAATATTGTCGAATTCATCACACTAGGCTTTGTGCCTAAAATTCCTTCTTTTCGAATCTCTGCCTTTTTCCCAGCTTCTTCTAGATGTTGATTGTGGACCATATTGTTAGAACCAACAGATTCCTTAACTGTTTTTGGGGTCACATTCAGTGTACTATGCCTAGAAGGGCCATAAGTAAGCACATTTGTGTTTCTTTCAACAACCATTTTTTGTTTTTCAACAATCTTTTCAATTTCTTTTTGCTTGGGCAAGGGTTGTGGAGTGACTGGTTTTGTCAAATCCTTTTTCTCATCGACTTTTGGAGCAAACCGGGAAATTGACATTTTTGGTTTTTCAACCGTTTTTGAAGCATTTGGTTTCTCCGAAGTCGATGGTTTTGCAAACTTAGTATCCACACCCTTTCCTTTTTGACTTTCTAGCTGAGCCCTCAAAAGATCATTTTGCTCTTTCATGTTCTTGAAGGCACGCTCATACGACAGTTTGTCATACTTGCATTCCTCGTTTTTCCGATCAAGTTGTTTAAAATATGACACATTTTCTTTTTCAAGTTTAATAAGAGCATTTTCATATTTTGAAACAATTGCGGAGGTCTCAGCTCGGAGTCGTTTATCGTCTTCAACAGAATTTGTTTGTAAGATAATGGACATAATATCAGTAGATATAACTGCTTCGAAGAGAGAATCATTTAGCTTTTCCAAAACTTTCACGTTGTCAAAAGATTCATTTGCCTTCTTTATCTGGGATTTGTTATCCTTAACAAAGTCAGCTGTTTCTTTCAAAAATGCTTGTTCAAAATGAATTACTCTAGCATTAACAGCATTGAGTTGTGGAGAAATGTCATTTTCAAGAATCTTTTTCACTTGTAAATGAACCGTGGAATTCCAATTATTCGCATTTAATTTCGCTTAAGTTTCTAAAGTCTTTTGAAGTTGTCCAACTCTGGTTTTGAGATCATCAAGATATCCTCGTGTAGCACTTGTGTTAAAAGTGTTGCTTGAAGACATCTGTTCCATGTTTGAAAGAGATTTGGAAACAATTACAGGTTTAGAAACATATTTTGAAATTCCTTGGCTTTTGGAAAGATTTTTGGAAATCTCATACGCTTGTTTTTGTGGAACAAAAGTGATTCCAGAAAGTTTGTTCTGTTTGTTGTAATCAATTGGTTTTAAATTTGGGTTCTTTTGTTTCATTCTAGTTATGCTCTCTTCGACCAGTTCCATTGTTTCCACAGAATCACGAACAATAGGAGGATCATGTTTAGTATAAAGCACATTTCCATTATACAACACATTCTGTTCTTCCTGAGCTTTCTTGAGATTACAAGGAGTTTTGTTACTGAGATTTTGTTTTTTGTGTGGTAAATCAGATCAGTTTGATTTGTAATCATATGAATGGTTTGAGCAGAATGACCCGTTTTAACCAACAAATTTTCAAGTTTCGCAATCTTATGTTCTGACTCTATGATTACTTCCAAAAGTTTATCTTTTTTCTTTGCAAAGTCCTTTTTCAACTCATCTCGTTCTTTTTCAAGATTGGTATAAGCTGATTTTTGTTTTGAAAGTTGGTTTGTTAAATCAGAAATCTCTTGTTTTAAAGATTTAATTGTTTTCATTGAAGTGACTTCAAGAGTATCAAACTTTCGTTGCAGTTCCCTATCTTTAACAAGTAATTTCTTATAACCAATTTCAAATTCAGACTAGCGTTTTTTTTATCATCATTTAGAATTTTTTTTTCTTTTTCCTTGTATCTCTCAAGCTCAGTGGTCAATATCTCATTCGCGGCCTTAACTTCGCGATTGACCTTTTTAACATTCTCAATTTCAATACTACAATTGTACATTAATGATTCAAATAAAGCACGTGTATCCTCATCATTCTCAGCATGCTGTGAAACTAAGCCACCACTATGATTCATTTCGGGAGTTGTCGAATTAATATTACTACAATTCGGCGTGTCCAGGTATGTATCAGAAGTGGTTGCTGGAGTCTCAGAATGCTGTTCCTCAGGAGGGGACATATCAAATATATCATTATTGAGACATGTATTATCGAATTGTACCTCAGATACTGCATTGGTGTCATAAACAGGAGGTGCATCAGAATCTGTGTCGTACTTAGCCTCCTGAAGATTTGCCATGAAGATGCGGTTTGCGTCGATATCCTCTCTATCTTCCATATCATCCATAAGAGCCATGTAGTCATTTTCTTCAGCAGTCAACTGGAATCCTGCCTCTTCCTTTTGTGCTAGCATCAATGCTTTCTGCAGATACGCTGTATCCGTCTTTTTCGGCTTAGTAGGACAGTTCCTTGCCATATGACCTACACCTTGACAGTTGAAACACTTAACCAAATTACCCTGATTCACATTCACATTACCGTAATTCCCACCAACCGGAGCTGAAACATTTCCAACCTGATTACCCACTGCCTAATTACCAACATTCTGACCCCTCTGATTTCCAACATACTGACCCATCTGATTCCTTCCATACTGACCCATCTGATTCCCTGCATACTGACCCATCTGATTCTGCATATTCTGATTACCTATGTGAAGTCCAGTAGCATATCCTTGCTGATTCCCCATAACTCCAACCATGTGGCCTCCATTACCCATATTGAAATTCGGCTGAGCAATCTGCTTGTAGCGAGTGTTCGATGAAATTCTTTGGTTGTTGTTAGTTGGTGTAGAATAGCGTTGGAATGCCTTAGTCATAAGAGCAAATGCTTGAGTCATACCAGCAAGGGACTCATCATTATCAGTGAATTCTGGTTCTTGGAATTGTGGATATTGTTGTTGTGGGTAGAATTGTTGTTTTGGGATAACAGCTGTTTGTTGTTGTGGAAAGTATTGTTGTTGTCCATAGTTGTGAGTGAAAGATGATGATGGTTGTTATTGTGTGTTCACTAGTAGAGGTGTTGGTGTTTGAGCAATGAGTGCGAGAGGATCATGCTTTTTAGGTAGTAACTCGGCTCTAACTTCATTTGCCTCAGCCTGATTCTGCTTCAAGAAGTCGTACAGTTGATCATAAGTAACTTCATGCAAATTCTTTGTCTGATAAACGATAGTGACGTATCTTCCCCATTCCGGTTGTAGATCATTCAGAAAGACTGTGTGTTTTCAATGTTTGTTTGAGTGAGATTATGCCTTGACAAATCATTCATGACATTACTGAATCTGAGATAATACGACTCTATTGATTCACCAAGGATTGAAGTAAACTTGCGAAGTTCCTTGAGCAATTGTGTTTCCATTTCTTGTTTCCCAATATCTGTTCCGTACATTAACCTTTTAACACGTTCCCAGACTGCATGAGAACTTCCTTCACTATCAACAGTAGCATAAGTCTGTACAGGTAGACCAAGAACAACAAGATGAAATGCCTGATCATCAGCTTCAATTTGTTTTCTGTCTTCCTCAGTGTAGTCAGCCTCTTCCTGAAGTCTGTAGAAAGGTGGTACTGGGGGGGTTTCCATCTGGATCACCAGGGTCTAGTATCTCACGTGGTTTGAAGGGTCCATCCAAAACGGATTTAACAAGTTGTATTCCATTTTGTTTACTCTTTAAATAGTGCATCATTCTACTAGCCCATTGTGAATAACCACCCTTTGACAGCATGGGAGGACGATTCTCAGCACCGGCAGCATGAATATCTTGTTGAGTTGCCATTGATTCAATTCGAAGTGAAAAGTTGTTCAAAGGATCTTTTGAAAGATAACAAAGGTTGTTGTTGAAGATTAGATGTTTTGGTGAAAGATGACGTACTAATTCGGCTTGATTCTTAATCGGGAAAACCTTTACTCGAGAATTTGAAAATTATGCACTCTCAAAATTTGAAAATTACTAAGAAATGCAATTCTAAGGTTACCAGAAAAATTTGAGTTTAAAAAATTTTGACGCCAAATTTTACCGAAAAAATTTGAATTTTGGCCTGAAAATTTGAATTTTGGATCAAAATTTTCAACATTATACCAAATTTTTTTTTGCTTACTCGGTAATATTATTGTTACTCAGTAGACAGCCTTACTCGATACAACTTGTCCAAACACGATAACCTTGCTCGATATATAGAGGCCTTACTCGATAACCTAAGGTAAATTGGGTAGAGTTTTCCCTTACTCGATGGAAGTAACGAAACCTTACTCGATATACGATAAGGTGAAGTGCCTTACTCGGCAGAGAATGATGTTACTCGATAAACAATCTGTTACTCGACAAAAAAGCACACCCTAACTCGATGATCAAGCAGCCTTACTCGGTAAACACAGAAGCTTACTCGATAACCAGAAACCCTAACTCGATAGCCCGAGAAAAACGCACGACCTTACTCGATCAGCACCCTTCCTTACTCAATAAAACTCCTATGAATAGACGAGATCCGAGATTTTTCACCTAAATCGATCTAAAACAAATTAATATTATCCCTAGGCGATTGATACCACTTGTAGGAGCGTAGAACAACCAATTTCACTCAAGATTCATGCGTTAAACCTAGAGAGAGAAAGAGAGTAGAGAGAGAGAGCGGGAGGAACATCTAGTGTATGTAACTGAAAACTATATGATTACCTAGAGAACCAACCAACGTCAAATGAGAGGAATACATGAGTATTTATAGTGTCCAAGTCTAGGGCATAACTAACTTTGGGCTTATACATATTTGGCCCCTAGACTTTGGAATAACATGAATACAAGAACTAAATAACTTGAAATGATATACTATCGCAACCTATTACATGACATAAATGACCAACACTTTATATAAATAAAATACATTACTAACAAAACCAATAATTTAATCTTTAAATTTGTTTTTTTGATATACTACATAAGTAGAAGATAAACACAAAAGATAAAGATAAGATGGAACTAACGATATGATTAAACTTTTTAAATGATTATCTTTAATAATAAAAAAAAAATAATTAAAATATTACTTAAAAGGGAAGGTTGAGTTTTTCAAAATGGAAAAATCCCACTTGAGGTTTTGTTTTATGATATAAAAGATTTATCAAAATCGCCCGTATTGCAAACATGTAAGTAAATTATAATGCCAAGAAAGTACGCAATTATCAATATCCAAAATAACTTTACAACTTAATTAAATACACTAACTAATACATTTTTGGCAACATGCCAGGATAATATAATTTGCAATATGCCTAGATGATATTAACAAATGCATTTATGGCAGTATATATCTTAAAGGAGATATTATTAATAAATAACATAAAAAATCCTACAAGTATGTTACTATAAAATATTTGACACTAAGTTCATGATTTTTGCAGTCATAATTTTATAATAATAGGTTAGCACATGTTTGGATACTCAAAAAAACTTAGGTATTAATTTATCTTACAAAGGAGCAACTAACTATAAGAGTATACCAAGACCTTTGGTCTAGTGGTATGTGAGTTGCCCACCATCTTAGAGGTTGTGGGTTCAAACCTCGCTAGAGGCATTTGTAAGATATATTGTCAGATATGTGGTATAGGTGTGAAAAAAGATTATTGTTCTAAAAAAATGTGCTATTTGATTTCTGGAAAGGTTTTGTATATGGGGATAAGTTCGACCAACATGACAAAAAAATTCAAAGATTAAACAGAGCAACTACAAAAATCATTTTTTGATCCAAAATAAATAATTAATTATTTATTATAACAAAACCAAAATATCTTACAAACAACAAATCGTTAAGCAACACAAACTACACTATTGTGACGAGATTTTTTAATTTTTCAATTTGGGTACTTTAATACACTTTCGACTTTTTTTTATTTGTATTTTGTACTTCATGATAAGAAATCGCATGTTATTGGTGAGGTGAATTTTAAAATTTAAATCACAAGTCAATGTTATTCTCAAAGTCACATGTGATTTTAAAATTACAAATCATATGTGATTTTCCGTGGCATAAATATCGACAATCGCATAAAAACTCGAAAATAAAGCTCGTTGTAAGTATATAGTAACGCGGTAACGCCTCAATAAGAGATGATTTTGTGCTATACATGATAGTGTAATTAGTTTTATTTAACGATAAGAAGTTCAAGAGATATTTAATTTTAAATAGATGATGTAAGTTGATTTTTTAAATTCTGCTTAAAAAAAAAGCGGGTATAATTGTCTCTTTTGATCTTCAATTTTCTTTTACTTGTATGTCCTAATACCACGACAGTTTCAAAGAACAAAGTATGAAACAGTTAATTAGATGTAAACACAAGTATTTCCTTTTCAAAGTGCTTATCTTTATTGAATAAATTAAAGAGTTACAAAGTGTTATACAGAATTAACATTGGTTGAATGACAAGATTTGATGCCCTTTGACCACGCAAACTTAGAAACAGAATAAAGTTTGTGAGTGAACTTATGAGCTCGCTCTAATAGGATCAGAGGCCTATTGCAACTTTATGAAAGTAAATGCACTTCAATTAATACAACAATAAATATGTGAAGTGGTAGCATCTACTCTCGACTAAAATTATTTTTTATAGTGAGTACAAAGTTGTTTCTTAGTGGGGGATGGTTAAGATGTTTCAGTATTTACTAGAAAAATATATTTTCATTAGAGTAAATTGCAAAAAAAATCCCAATAGTTTGGCCAATTTGCAATGTTTCTTCTCATACATTTCAAAACTCTAAGGATCTTCCTTATAATTTGTCGCGTTTGCATGTATCGTCCCTAAAATTTTGCCCGTTTGCATGTTTCGTCCCTAACGTTTCGAAATATTTGGGACGATATATGCCCCAAAAGGACGATATATGTCTCAAAGGTTAACGTTAGGATCGATCCTTGCAATTTCGAAATGTGTGGGACGAAACATGCAAACGGGCCAAACTTTAAGAACGATTTTTGGGGCATATGTCGTCCCAAATATTGTGCGTACTATTCAATTTCTTTTCACCCACTCGTACTTCCATTGATTTTGTTCAAAAGTCACTTTATCCGCCTATTTTGTTTTCTCGAAATTCCCATCCAAAAACTTAAGAGTTTTCAGGCTATACTATGTTAATGAGTCAAAGAGATAATTATGTTTATAAAGGTATTAACAACCCTTGATGAACCATTATCTATGGAAAAAGAAATACTTTCTTCCACACGATATCTTTCCTTGGTTCCGTAAAAACATCTACCATATATGCGATAATTATACTATTTTTGTTTAAAATATTGTGAATGTATGATGAACCTGTTAGGCGAACATTTATACTTTTATTGAGCGATATATATTGTTGCAAACAGTTATGCATTTATAGTATGAAAAATCATCCCGTCATACCTAAGTTACTATCATAGAAAAATAAGTTTGGTGTACTTTGTTAACTAAATTAGATAACAACGAAAAAAATCCTTTCAACTTAATAGAGTAAACTTTTACTAACTACAAAATACTACTATATTTCTTAATTTATCAAAATAGTACGCATTGCAAAACAGGTAAGTGAATTATAATGCCAAGAAAGTACGTGATTTTGAATATCCAGAATAACTTTACAACTTAATTAAATACATTAACTAATACATTTTTAGCAACATGCCAGGATAATATAATTTGCAATATCACTAGATAACATTAACAAATACATTTTTGGCAATATATATCTTAAAGAGATATTATTAATAAATAACATTAAAAATCAAACAAGTATGTTACTATAAAATATTTGACACTAAGTTCATGCTTTTGGCAGTCATAATTTTATAATAATAGGTTAGCACATGTTTGGATACTCATAAATACTTAGTTATTAATTTATCTTACAAAGGAGTGACTAACTATAAGAGTATAACCAAAGGCTTTTGTTCTAGTGGTATGTGAGTTGTCCACCAATTTAGAGGTTGTGGGTTCAAGCATTATTAGATACATTTGTGAGATATATTGTCAGATAGGTGGTGTAGATGTGAAAAAAAATTGCCGTTCTAAAAAAAAATGTGCTATTTGATTTCTAGAAAGGTTTCGTACATGGGGATAAGTTCGACCAACATTACAAAAAAAATTCGAAGATTAAACGGAGCAACTACATAAATCATTTTTTGATCCAAAATAAATAACTCATTACTTATTATAACAAAACCAAAATATCTTACAAACGAAAAATCATTAAGCGACACAAACTGCACTATTGTGACAAAAATTTTTTATTTTTCAATTTGCTTACTTTAATACACTTTCAGCTTTTTTTTATTGGTATTTTGTACAACATGATTCTCGGTATTCTACAAAATCACATGTGATTTTAAAATTACAAATCATATGTGATTTTTTGTGGCGTAAATATCGACTATCACATAAAAATTCGAAAATAAAGCTCGTCGAAAGCAAAAAGTAACGCCTCAATAAAAGATGATTTTGTGCTATACATGATTGTGTTATTAGTTTTACTTAATGATAAGCAGTTCATGAGATATTTAATTTTAAAAAGATGATGTAAGTTGATTTTTTAAATTAAAAGAGCGGATATAATTATCTCTTTTGATCTTCAATTTTTTTTTTTACTTGTATGTCCTAATACCACGACAGTTTTAAAGAACAAAGTATGAAACAATTAAGTAAATGTAAACACAAGTATTTCCTTTTCAAACGTGCTTATATTTATTGAATAAATTAAAGAGTTACAAAGTGTTATACGGAATTAACATTGGTTGAATGACAAGATTTGATGCCCTTTGACCACGCAAACTTAGACATAGAATAAAGTTTGTGAGTGAACTAATGAGCTCGGTCTAATTGGATCAGATGCCTNTATAGTATGAAAAATCATCCTGTGATACCTAAGTTACTATCATAGAAAAATAAGTTTGGTGTACTTTGTTAACTAAATTAGATAACAACGAAAAAATTGTTTCGACTTAATAGAGTAAACTTTTACTAACTACAAAATACTACTATATTTCTTAATTTATCAAAATAGTACGCATTGCAAAACAGGTAAGTGAATTATAATGCCAAGAAAGTACGTGATTTTGAATATCCAGAATAACTTTACAACTTAATTAAATACATTAACTAATACATTTTTAGCAACATGCCAGGATAATATAATTTGCAATATCACTAGATAACATTAACAAATACATTTTTGGCAATATATATCTTAAAGAGATATTATTAATAAATAACATTAAAAATCAAACAAGTATGTTACTATAAAATATTTGACACTAAGTTCATGCTTTTGGCAGTCATAATTTTATAATAATAGGTTAGCACATGTTTGGATACTCATAAATACTTAGTTATTAATTTATCTTACAAAGGAGTGACTAACTATAAGAGTATAACCAAAGGCTTTTGTTCTAGTGGTATGTGAGTTGTCCACCAATTTAGAGGTTGTGGGTTCAAGCATTATTAGATACATTTGTGAGATATATTGTCAGATAGGTGGTGTAGATGTGAAAAAAAATTGCCGTTCTAAAAAAAAATGTGCTATTTGATTTCTAGAAAGGTTTCGTACATGGGGATAAGTTCGACCAACATTACAAAAAAAATTCGAAGATTAAACGGAGCAACTACATAAATCATTTTTTGATCCAAAATAAATAACTCATTACTTATTATAACAAAACCAAAATATCTTACAAACGAAAAATCATTAAGCGACACAAACTGCACTATTGTGACAAAAATTTTTTATTTTTCAATTTGCTTACTTTAATACACTTTCAGCTTTTTTTTATTGGTATTTTGTACAACATGATTCTCGGTATTCTACAAAATCACATGTGATTTTAAAATTACAAATCATATGTGATTTTTTGTGGCGTAAATATCGACTATCACATAAAAATTCGAAAATAAAGCTCGTCGAAAGCAAAAAGTAACGCCTCAATAAAAGATGATTTTGTGCTATACATGATTGTGTTATTAGTTTTACTTAATGATAAGCAGTTCATGAGATATTTAATTTTAAAAAGATGATGTAAGTTGATTTTTTAAATTAAAAGAGCGGATATAATTATCTCTTTTGATCTTCAATTTTTTTTTTTACTTGTATGTCCTAATACCACGACAGTTTTAAAGAACAAAGTATGAAACAATTAAGTAAATGTAAACACAAGTATTTCCTTTTCAAACGTGCTTATATTTATTGAATAAATTAAAGAGTTACAAAGTGTTATACGGAATTAACATTGGTTGAATGACAAGATTTGATGCCCTTTGACCACGCAAACTTAGACATAGAATAAAGTTTGTGAGTGAACTAATGAGCTCGGTCTAATTGGATCAGATGCCTATTGCAACTTTTTGAGAGTAAATGGACTTCAATTAATACAACAATAAATATGTGAAGTGGTAGCATCTACTCTCGACCAACATTATTTAATATAGTGAGTACAAGGTTGTTTCTTAGTGTGGGATGGTTAAGATGTTTCAAGTATTTACTAGAAAAGTGTATTTTTCATTAAATGCATCCATTCTTGAAAACCCACAAAATGTGCTTTAGTAAACATTTCTGCCTACTGTTCAAATTCTTTTCACCCACTCCTGATTCCATTGATTTTGTGCAAAAGTCACTTTATCCGCCTATTTTGTTTTCTCGAAAGTCCCACCCAAAAACTTAAGAGTTTTCAAGCTATACTATGTTAATGAGTCGGAGAGCTAATTAAGTTTATAAAGGTATTACCCTTGATGAACCTTTATATATGGAGAGAGAAATACTTTCTTCACCACGATCTTTTTCCTCGGTTCAGTAAAAACATCTATCATATATGCGCTAATTATACTATTTTTGTTTAGAATAGTTGAAAAGTATGATGAACGAGTTAGGCGAACATCTATGATCTTATAGAGCGAAATTAATTGTTGCAAACAATTATGCATTTATAGTGTGAAAAATCATCCCATGATACCTAAGTTACCATCATAGAAAAATAAGTTTGGTATACTTTGTTAACTAAATTAGATAACATCGAAAAAAATCATTTCAAATTAATAGACTAAACTTTTACTAATTATAAATTACTACTGTATTTATTAATTTATCAAAATAGTACGTATTGCTAACATGTAAGTAAATTATAATACCAAGAAAGTACACGATTTTGAATATCTAGAATAACTTTACAACTTAATTAAATACATTAACTAATACATTTTTGGCAGCATGCCAGGATAATATAATTTGCAATATGCCTAGATAACATTAACATATACATTTTTGGCAATATATATCTTAAAGGAGATATTATTAATAAATACGTTAAAAATTAAATCAAACAAGTATGTTACTGTAAAATATTTGACACTAAGTTCATGCCTTTTGCAGTCTTAATTTTATGATAATAGGTTGGCACATACTCATAAATACTTAGGTATTAATTTATCCTACAAAGGAGCGACTAACTATAAGAGTATAATCCAAGGCCTTTGGTCTAGTGGTATATGAGTTGTCCTCCAACTTAGAGGTTGTGAGTTCAAGACTCGCTAGAGGCATTTGTGAGATATATTTGTTGGAATTAGACACTGCCAGTACAAACTGCTAAGCATACAAATGGTACTGCTGGGGAATACACTAACTGGGTTAGTACTGCCAGTTAGTACTGCTAGTGCAAATACTTTGTACTGCTTATGAGAATACCATGATAGAATGAGTGGTTGTGTGGTGGTGGTTGGAAGTGAAAAAGAAAATGAATAGTAAAATTCAAAAAGTGTTCTTGCAAAAAATGTCCATGTAGTAGGCGAGGGTAAAATAGTCATTTAACACGGCCAATTTTAGCTAAAAAAACATTTTTCACATGAACAGTAACTCGGAATGGACATTATTTACAGAAAATTGAAAGTTCAGGGACAATATTTGCAGATTTTTTTGAGGACATTATTTGTATTTTCGCAAAGTTAAGAGACATTTTTTGTAGTTTACTCTATGAGTTATTTATTTTATTTTTCTTCACAATAGTTCAATCTCACATGTCTTAAGCATGATTTCAGGCCACACCATTTGGTTGAGAAATGATCTCAAACATGAAGTACCATTAAGACATAAGCCTTTTAATTTTATTAGCGATTACACAAATGCCAAACTTTATCTATTCTATACTATGTAAAATAATGAATGAATGACTTTTTTTTAGAATATCATTACTGTGTTTATTAAACATTACAATGTTAATCCATCTGTGAAGGTGCGAATTGACGGGAACATACTGATCTTTGGTGCCTTTTGGCACTAGCCATTGTCTACCCACAGAGAATAGCTTCGACAACTCTTATGACCCAGTCAATTGGAGTGAGCACGAGCCGAGGCTTGAACCCTTAACCTTTTATCTACAAAATATCTTGTAACACCCCCAATTTCGTGATACGCAGCGGAATTCAAACTGGGTGTTCCTCGACGGCACAACAGTTATAATAATAGAAAACGAACTCTAATTGAGTCGTTTTAAAAGATTTATCATTCAACTTATGTAAATATCAGAGATTACAAAATGAGATCCCAGATGGTTCCATGCTTACAGATTACCTTTGTAGAGACCAAGAATCACAATTCAGGAGGTCGGGGATGCTCGCAATAAAGAAAAGACATGGTATTATTAGTTTGAAAGAATGGGAAGGTGTGCGTGTTTTCTAGAGAGAAAAAGAAAGAAACCACACACACACTTTGTATTACAATGAGACATCCACCTGTCTAGTTGGGACTAGGAGGGGTATTTATAGGAAACTAAGTGCAATACTATACAATGTTGACACATTTAGTCCCTGCACTAACTAACTAATGCAATTCCCTACTATAACATTATTTTTAAGGCTAAAATCTCTCCCCAAAGTAATGTTATATGGGAATTGCTTACAACGTTCCCTACAAGTAAAATTAAATACAAAACATAAGCACAGCAGCTCCGAGAGTGGTCTTCAAACACCATAGCTTCATTTAGCCATCTGAATCTTCTTGGCAGCCATCTCTTTACTTGCAGAAGAACTATGTGAGCAAACCTAATTAGGGATAAAATCTGGCCATTACATTACACTCTCCCCTAATTAGTGCTCTCCCCCAAACTGACAACATTTCTGATGAATGCCCTATATCCGAAGAAGTCTTTTGATAATTACATCCAAACTGTCTTTAGTCTTCTAACATGCAGCGGAATATGTAAAAACTGACTGTAGACTCGACCTTCTTCAAGATTTTCTATTCGGGGGAATAAAGTATCAACATCTCCATCTTCTACAAATGCATTCCAGCTATCTTACAAATCAGCCCCTAATGTACACATGTAACCAACAAAGGTAGAAACGGTTAAGCCTGGTCACGTGAACCTTTTGTACGTCCCTGATATACACATTTATCTCCCCTGATGATTGCGATCTCATCGGAATCAGCATAACATTGTGCACATGAAATATTAACCGAAAGCACTTTTAGCATAGACCATAATCAGCACGTGTGAAGATGTCGATAATCCCAATCTAATAACGATACCATATGAAATCGTCTTACTCTCTATCAACCTCTGAATCAACGACGACGGCTATTTCTATTAATCTAGGAGGAAAGACTCAATATGACGAACTTGAGAATGAAGTAAGATTCCCCAGACTTGTGACTTAAGCTTGTACTTCTCCTTGTGACTAAGAACGATGTAGAGAGTTCGTACACCATCGAATCTCTAAGTACTATATACTCTTCAACCAACCAACCATCAAGTATGAGACGCACATCACCTCTTGATTATCCACAACTTCGTGTGACACTGAGCACTACAACGTAACTCCTTAAAGTGATAGTTAACTAGGTCTTCGTCCGTCCACCCCTTGACCTAGGAAAACTAGATAACCAAGTCTTCGTCACCAGTAATATATATATATATGCTCAAACAAGTCATCTTCGCGGAAGGGAAGAAAGAAAGAAGATGAAATAAGTACACGCATCCGTAGAACTTCACTTCAAACCCAAATCAATGATAAAGAATTCTCCCCGTAGTCACAAACATCTTATACTAGCCATTGTCATTATATTATGATTCTTGATCAGGATCTTTTCAAGCAAAACGTGGTGTGTTTTGAGGTTAGATATATTGGTATTAAGGTAATGAAACAAATAAATGAATCATGTTTTACAGAAATGGATACAAATAAGATCATGTGTTCTTGGTGAGGTGGTATATAGGGTTTTAGGGTATTTGATAAATGCTTAGGTTATTCGATGAGGTTTAGGGTTTTGTTTATGTGATAAACTTTGGTTATTTCCTTACTCAAAATCCCATCTCCTTACTCGATATCCTAAAGCAATTTCGGCAGAGTTTCGTTTAGGTAAGCTCAAGTAAAGTCCTTACTCGATTAATGATAAGGTGTATTAGCTAAATAGATAATGTGGCTAACTCGCGAAATATAAGCTTACTCGATAAAAATAAGCTTACTCGATGAAATTAGGCATACTTGATAAAAGTACCCCATACTTGATAAAACTGCCCCATACTCGATAAAAACACCCATACTCGATAAAAACACCCATACTCGATAACAACTGCCCCATACTCGATAAGACCACTACATACTTGATAAAACCACTACATACTCGATAACCCTTGATTCTCGAAGACCATACTCGATAAATTGCATACATACTCGATAAAATGCATACATACTCGATAATCTTCAAAACCATACTCGATAAGCACGTACTTTTTCCGAGAAAAATCGCAAAAAAACACATTTTTTCACCACAAAACACCACGAATCGCCCCTGGTTAGCTCTGATGCCACTTGTTAATGACCAAGAAAAATCGCCAAAAAACACATTTTTTCACCATAAAACACCACGAATCGCCCCTGGTTAGCTCTGATACCAATTTTAGTGACCAAGAATCACTATTCAGGAGGTCGGGGATGCTCGAAATAAAAAAAAAGACATGGCATTATTAGTTTGAAAGAATGGGAAGGTGTGTGTGTTTTCTAGAGAGAGAAAGAAAGAAACAACACACACCTTGTATTACAATGAGACATCCACCTCTCTAGTTGGGACAAGGAGGGGTATTTATAGGAAACTAAGTGCCATCCTATACAATGTTGACACATTTAGTCCCTGCACTAACTAACTAATGCAATTCCCTACTATAACATTATTTTTAAGGCTAACACTTTGTAAGCCAAGGACACATCTTCACGTTTAGCCTGATACTCCTCGCGCAAAGCCTCCCCGAATTGGGCCGACGAAACAGATCCTCCGGTACTCGCAGCATGCTTTTTTCCCATCGGGCGTGGTTGTGCATCGTGACCAAACAACGCCTCGTTTGCTTCGCTTGGGACATCACCGGTTAAATCAACCGTGTCCGGTGCGTCCCATTTCTTATGAGTACGCAAAATACCCCAAGCCTCTTTATTATTAAACGGCGCGTTTTTGTTGTCGTTACGATACATTTCTTTGGCCCGTGTGAGGATATCCATGTCATTTTCCCCACTTTTTTTATCGTGTTCGGCACGTTTGAAACACGCGTTAAACTTTCCGCAATCACGGTTCAACGTTCTCCACTTTGACTGTATCATATCTTTGCCGCGTTTATGATAATTTGTTTTATTGAATTCATTTTGAACCCGCTGCCAAAACGTATCTTTGGCTTGGGAACGACCGACTTGTTCATCCTCACTTGCGGCCACCCAACACGTTGCAAGTAATTTTTCTTCACTTGCTTGCCAACGTTCCACTTTGTTGCCT
>LBNU01011007.1:21241-33743 GCA_014162995.1 Artemisia annua | reverse complement strand
CCATGTGAAGAATAGATCCATCATTCAGTGACTCATAAGTCTTGAACCAGCATCTATCTTTGCACACATGAACAGTTGCTCCAGAGTCAACCCACCACGCAACATCATCATCCTGCACATAGTTAGATTCAGATACATATGTAACATAATAAACCTGAAGAGATTCATTAAACATATTCTGACCTTTCAGTGAGTTGGCTTGACCACCACTTCCTGAACCACTAGTGCCTGAACCATTGGTTTTACCACCAACCTTAACACCTTTGCAATCCCTTTTAATGTGACCAGGTTTGCCACATTTCCAACAAGTAGGTGTTGCCTTCTTGTTAGGGTCAGCCCTTGTGTTATCATGATGTTTACGCTTGCCTTTGTTGTCATTGTACCTGGTGGAATTGTTATGTTCCACCATATTGACAATAGATGCACCAGTAGCATTGCTACTTTTTGGCTTGTCATTATCTTGCGCCCTGAGGGATTCCTCAATACGCAAATGACTACCCAACTGAACAAGAGTCAGTTCCTCCTTCTTATGTTTCAAAGTATGCTTGAAATCTTTCCAATAAGGAGGGAGTTTGTCAATGATACAAGAGATTGAAATAGCCTCATCCATGTTCATTTCATGTTGTGTAAACCTTCCAAGTATACCAAGAAGTTCATTGTATTGTTCCATGACTGGTCTTGAATCAGTCATTTTGTAATTTGTGAAATTACTTACAAGAAACTTCTTACTTGAAGCATCCTCAGCCATATATTTGGCTTCCAAGGAATCCCATAGTTCTTTTGAAGATTCAACATTCTGATAAATGTCAAAGAGAGAATCAGACATACCATTGAGGATTAAACCCCTGCAGACATAGTCATCATTCTCCCATTTGCTTCTTTTCCTTATCTGTTCCACAGTAGCATTATCCTCATGATCCTCTGGAATAGCAGTGTTCAGGACATACACTACACTCATGCTGGATAACAAGAAATGCATCTTCTTTTGCCACCTTCTGAAATCAACACCTTCAAACTTTTCCAATTTGGAAAAGTTAGCAGCCATATGCCTCATAGCAGCAGCCATTGATTATCACAAATAGTTTACTTTGATTGTTGGTGGTTAAGAGCCTAGAACAGGGTAAGATAATCAAAAGCCTAACTACGTACCAATTAAGGTTACCGGATATCACTTGGAATCGTGTTATCACTTTCCAAAGTAAACTATTCGACCCTAATGCCTGGGTATCACGAATATCTACTTGGGATAAGACCAAATGTTTGTTATTGAATTAGGCACAAATCAATAACCCTTTTGCTTTCAAGTGTTTAGTTCGTATGTTCTATATCTCATGCAGTTGTGTTTGATCTCCTATTTATAGGTAAGATCACTCAACCCTAGTCAATGGAATTATGAGTGATTAACGGCCCATTAATCGCTCATAATTAGCCTCCATAATGATAGGTATTAGTGGTTACACGACCAATTAAACGTGGTCATTAATGCAGTTAAACTGCCACTTGAATAGGTCAAAACCGTTACAATCCAAGTTTGAATTCAGTCCAATGAGTTAATCAAACTCACTGATGAGCTAGTCCCTGAAAGGGTTGCTCCCTGATGAGATCCTTCAGCCTGAGCTGAACTCATCATTCTAATGAATACCATTCAGTCCAGAGTGTCACTCACTGAAGAGTGAACTCACTAAAATTCATCACACACTGAATAACACTTAACCACTATCTGAGA
Organism: Artemisia annua; assembly: GCA_014162995.1. Taxonomy (NCBI): domain Eukaryota; kingdom Viridiplantae; phylum Streptophyta; class Magnoliopsida; order Asterales; family Asteraceae; genus Artemisia; species Artemisia annua. The sequence goes on along the minus strand of LBNU01011007.1, from coordinate 32,017 downwards.
CAGGGTGTTCAGGGACCTTATGGGTGTACACTCCGTACCTCCTGACCCATTACAAGGTTTGAACTGAACCCTCAAGTGCACTAAATTTTCCAACAGTTAGGATGTAATTCATATTACAATTACATTAGTTTGCGTCTAATTACAACAAACCAAAAAAATTCCATGTGATTAAAGTGAAATGACGTTGGAAATCACTAGGAAAAATGGTCATAAAACTCCGTCATTAGGGGTCCGCCACAAGTTCCTTTGACAAAATACAAGTTAATTTTATATGAGCATGTTTCAAGTTGTTGTCTGGGATTTTGCAAGAGAAGGGTATTTACTTTTGTAACATTTATTTATGTAAGAACACGAAAATCATCTGATACAAACCATTTTGATGTATATAACTGTTTTTCCTTTAAACCTGGTTGGATGGCAAATAAAAGTATTTGAGAAATTCAATAGAATATTTTTCTCTTTTGGTATATTTTGAGTGACAAATCTATTTTCTAATCTACGTTTTATGTACATGTGGACGTATGGTCCGGACTGGGCCAGGGATGGGCCAGGCCCGGCAGACAGCGGCCCACTCTACGCCTAAACCCTAATCCATGTCCTATAAATATAGGCCTGGGATTCCCTTCTTCACAGAACATAATATAACAGGTTACTCTAAATCTAACACTTATACGCTACATCGCATCGACACTAACTTGACCGTCGGAGGTGGATCCCGGGGCTACGGCCTCGGGTCCACTCCTAACGGGTTCTTTTTGTTGACAGGTCTACTCAGGGCTCGAGAAGATGACTAGCGGCCCAAGGAGAGTCGTCGAATCAGCCCGCGCCAGATTATGCATCAACAAGTGGCGCCATTCGTGGGACTTGACTACGACAAGTTTCGTGCTTTCACATCACCGGAAAGCAACCATCGAGTTTCAAAGCCGGTAACTTTAAAACTTTGTATTTTTTTTGGGTTGCACTTTAAAACCCGGCCGATGTGGTATTCATATGTTAAGATATATTATCTTTTAAAAATTAAAAAGATTTTATGTAAATCTTTTAACTTGGTAAACACGATTTTACTTATAGTCGCACTAAGTCCGCACGATCGGACCTGCTTTATCTTTTAACCGCGAACAACGCAGTCACGATAAATCTACCCGCGTTAGGCCGTGCGTTCGGACATCTTCGCAGATTGACGTCAAGAGCGCACTGTTACATACAGGCACCACGATGCTAGTCAATCGCCATGAGCGCACGCAGACAAAAGTCGTGGTCATCTGCGATCATACACAAACGTTAGGGTGTATGCGGTCACGATACATCCATCTGCGTCTGTGCGCGCGCTTGAAACTATTAGTTGCGGTCACAGTGTGTCCATCCGCGCCATTTTTTTTATTATAATAAAACAGAAAAAAATCAATCAATTGCCATGAGCGCACTGCGTTCGGACATCTTCGCAGATTAGCTACGTGCTACTTCTCTTATATAGTTTGTAAAACCTCACGATAGGTGTAATTCGCACTACTACTTCTCTTATGTGTTACTTTCACATGCTATGTGCTATATATTGTTTCACGCTAATCTTTTACTTCATTAGGTTTTATATGTTGCGATTCGCGGCATATACTTTTAATATTTGCATTAAGTGTTTTTCAGGATTTGAATAACTAAGTTTAATGCTCCTACACGAGTAGCACCATCAAACTTGGGGGGCTACCATGGTATATAATACCACTGTTTCCGTACAAGTCACGCAGGCATATTTGGAAGCAGATCGTACGTAAGAGGTATTGCAAGCCCGGTACAAAGACGGATTTAAATATTCGCACCATCTTGCCGTAGAGGAGACGTCCTCTGTCGGTTGTAAAGACGGATGTAATGTTCGCGCACAGCGCGCACCTCTGTCGCGCACAGCGCGCATCTCTGTCGCGCACAGCGCGCACCTCTGTCGCGCACAGCGCACACCTCTGCCACAGAAGCATGTCTTCTGTCGCACTATGTTGCATCGCTACTGGTACAAAAGGTACGCCCTTACCCAGGATGCGGCATACGAGATCCACCTTCACCATTGTGAGACAATCACAATCGCATTCCCAGTGCGCACTGTCGCATGTGGGTTGCGCAGTATGATCCGTCCCATGTGCACACAAGTTGCGCACACATGGGCCATGCCGTCATGGTTGATTGGGCCTACGCGGCCGTGAACAGAACTTAAGTCTAGCATAACATAGCCACGCACTATGTCATACTAAACTTGGGGGGCTTGTGGACGTATGGTCCGGACTGGGCCAGGGATGGGCCAGGCCCGGCAGACAGCGGCCCACTCTACGCCTAAACCCTAATCCATGTCCTATAAATATAGGGCTGGGATTCCCTTCTTCACAGAACATAATATAACAGGTTACTCTAAACCTAACACTTATACGCTACATCGCATCGACACTAACTTAACCGTCGGAGGTGGATCCCGGGGCTACGGCCTCGGGTCCACTCCTAACGGGTTTTCTTTGTTGACAGGTCTACTAAGGGCTCGAGAAGACGACTAATGGCCCAGGGAGAGTCGTTGAATCAGCCCGCGCCAGATTATGCATCAACAGTACACACGAATCACATGCGTTGTCAAACTATATTATTCTTTAAGTTTCTCCTTAATTAACATGTAGTTCTTGATCCAATTTTTAAAACACTATCTTACGCCATTACATCATCAAATAAAAACCAAACCAATGTTGGTGGTGGTTCTTTGTAGACGAGAAACTCTTCAAGTTGTGTTCCTCCAAGCTTTGCCATAACATCAGCGCAACGATTTCCATTACGCCTTGTGTGCACCATATAACACTTGAGTTCTAAGAGATGCTTTGTGCACTTCCTTATTAAAGAACTCTGTGGATGAGAATCGTCCACACCATTCACTGTAATAAGTGAAAAAGCTTCACTTGAGTCAGTTTCTATAACAACATTCCTAAGCCTCATTTTTCTAATGAGTTCCAAACCTTCAAATATTCCCCAAATTTCTGAGGCCAAACTTGTATCATATCTAATCTTTCCTGCATATCCACAAATCCACCCACCATGAGCATTCCTTATAAGACCCCCGTAACTTGCTTTTTCCATTTTTGTTATTGAACTCCCATCGGTGTTGAGTTTGAGCCAGCCGGGATTAGGTGGTTCCCAATAACCGACGATGTTATTCGTTGATTGAAGTGCCATAGCTCAGAAAGTTAATTTTGGTTTTATGGGCTAAACGATAGATGTTGCAGGTACAAATAAATCACACCCTTTTATATACATATATTCCATTAATTCATTTATTATGAGAATCGTATTTAGATAATACGGTAAGGGTATTTTAATATTTACAAAATATATTGCTATATTATCAAAATACGATACGAATATACTTTTATAACATCTGTGGTCTATCTAGGTGTAATATTTGTATCAGGTTTTAATATTTATAATTGGGATAATTACTAAAATGGCCAGGTTGTCTAATCGTTGGACATTTTTGACCTTAGAAAAAAATTTCCGCTTTTGACCAGTTGCCCAACGCAACTTTTAAGGGGGGACACGTGATGCGCCCATGGGACGCCAAGTGTCCAATGTTGCCCAAAATTTGACAAAGTTGCCCAAAAAATCGCCATATGTCGCCCCAAAAAATCGACACGTGTCCCCCATAAAAGTAGCGTTGGGCAACCGGTCAAAAGCGAAATATTTTTTTCTAAGGTAAAAAATGCCCAACGATTGGGCAACTTGGCCATTTTAGTAATTAACCCTTTATAATTTGTGACTAATCAATAGACTAAAACATATGAACAATGTATCCGATAAATGTAGCTAGTGAATGCTAATCACTGGTCGTTCATAAGGAGTGAGTGAACTAAAGGTATTCTAATTATTTATTCTGATAACGCAAGGGGGTTCAATCTGAGAGATTGACATGAGTTTTGTGATGCGAGGATTGCGGCCTCACAAAAGGTTTTACTTCTCAAGGGATCTTGAGAAGCTTGCAATCCTCCAGGCAGTGTACCTGATCGTTGTTGTCTAGTATAGCTGTATAGGTATGTCCGGGGGATTGATCGTTCTCTAGGTAAATAATGTCGTTATGTTGAAGTGTATGTCAATTTAATCCTAAAGGTGATGGATGATTCTTTTTGTATTTTTTATATTTTATGAAAGCAGTAAAAATCTCGGTTTTGAAGGAGCGGGCGGAATTAGTTGCTAGTCAACGAACCCAAAACTAATAATTAAACTAATACCAAAAATTAAATAATAAGAAAAGTAAAAGTGTTAGACTTCTTACAGTGAGACAAACGTGTTTACTTAGATGTAATTACTCCCTAGTTATCTTTTATTGATTCGTTGAATATCACAGTGCAATTGTTTTAGTTGAAGCGTTGTATTCCTTAATACCAGTCGTGGGGGTGTGCTAACTTCCCCAACTCTATGAATATCAATTTCTCCTATGACCGCACGTTTAGTACCTGATAAGGATTTATTTGATGCGTTTTTAGGGGGTCATTTAAGCCCTAAGTCGTGATTTTATGATCAAATATTGCCTCAAATCGTTCCTGTTCTCATTTTAGGTACTTGGGACGTGATTTCTGAATATGGAGCATTTTGGAGGTTTTCCGACGTTTTTATGCTCAAGAATGAAGAAAACAAGAAAACCAAGAAAAGTCAGATTTTTACACCTGACGGCGTCAGGCTTTGGATGCTGACATCGTCACCTTATGCTGAGAAGAGGTGGATTTTTACACTAGACGCCCTAGAAGAATTTGTGAAGTTAATACCTGACGGCTTCAGGTACAAAAATGTTGAGGCCGTCTGGCTTTACAACAACACGAGAGGGCCCAGTGGTGTTTACACGGGACGACGTCAGAGATCTCTTGGGAGATACAAAACCCTAAGACACGGCGTTCTGACGGCGTCAGAAGTTATAACCTAACGTCGTCATAGTTGTAATTCTATATATATTTTAGGATTTTTCATTCATTAGTGGTGGAACTTTGTGTGCAGCTTGGGAGATAAACCCTAGTCCGACTTCTGCAGTAATTTTAGGTTTCAAACCTTCTTTTCTTCCATGTTTAATTAAAGATAATTCTTCCTTTAATCATTCAATATGTCTATGTGTTGTTTGATTAATCGTTTGTCTTTTCTTTACATTGAAATGCTAGCTTAAGTTTATTTGTATTTGCTTAGATCTAATGAAACCTAGTTATTGATTGTTGATTTTTTGTTTATTGTTTGGTTGATTGACTCGCGTTAGGCTTAAGAAAACTGGCTAAATCTCTTATACGGTAACTAGTTTGAACGTCTTAAGAAATGTAATCGGATGTGTACTACAGTTTTATAGATTGTATTTAATGCATGAGTAGATGCCGGTGAATCTATGAAGGGATACTAAACGTGTCACCATATGAGGAGATAGATATTCATAGGGTTGGGGAAGGACGTACACTCCCCCTACGAATGGTATTAAGGAATACAATCTTTCAACTAAACAATTGTGAAACTCAACAAACCAATAAAAGATAACTAGGGAGTAGTGAAATCTAAGGTGTTGTTTGTTTATTAAGAGGCTCTGAATCTGAATATGATTCACACATCTGAATCTGAATATGCGGTAGAAAAGTCTGAATCTAATTCCTATCTTAATCAGAATAAGTGGTTGAGAAATCTGAATCTGACTCAAATAAAACCATTTGTTTTTCTAAAAATGTCTGGATGTGTTAAACTATTAGTTTTTACAACTTAAATATAAAACCACTGCTTTCGCACAATAAATAAATTTTATTAAATATATGAAACCAAATTTTATAATATAATCAATTTAAGTTAAAAGTATTTTAAACAAAACATGCAATTTCATGTTTATTTGACAAAAATAAACGTGATATAGTTTAAATTGAACTTTTTAAAACAAATAAATATATGAATCGCGTTAGAGTGCAGATATATGAGTCTGAAACTGAACCATTCAACATGAAAAAAAAATGAATTGTCACATATCATCTTGTACTTTCTTTGTGTAACAAAACATATGCAATGATTCTATTTAATACTTTTAATATAAAAAATTAAGGTGAAAAAAAAAGAATAAAAAAATATACATTAAGAGGTGTTAAGACACCCCCTTCTACATCTAGTTCAATAAGAGGTTTATGCCTCTTACTGCCTCTTAATGGTCACAAAAAAACAAACACTCTTAACAAAGATTGGCTCTCACCGTCTCTGAATGACATGAAAAAAACAAACAGTCTTAATGACCTAAATGTCTGATCGCGTATGAATTAGTCAGATTAAAATGTTGTTAAGAGGCATTTTTGAAAAAACAAACAACACCTAAGTAGCCAAAAGATCAATATAGAACCCATATTTGTCATAGAACTCATATTTGCTATAGAACCAATGAATCATTCTCAGCCACTCATTTTTTTATCAAAAAAAAAATAAAAAAAAAAAAAAAATAATAAAAAAAAAAAAAAAAAAATACACCCTTTTTTTAAAAAAAAAAAAACAAAAAAAAATAAATAATGAAAAAAAAAAAAAAAAAAAAAAAAAAAAAATAAATTAAATAAAAATAAAAATATATTTTTATATAATTTCGACGAACTTTTTTTTCGACAAACTTTTTTTTTTTTTTCAAAATTTCCTCTCAGAAAAATCATATGTTCGTTAAAATCAAATCATATATGATTTTTTTTACGAATCATATATGATTTTTACGAATCACGCGAATCATATGTGATTCGTAAAAATCAAATCATATGTGACTTTTACGAATCATGTATGATTTTTCTGGCGGAAATTTTTTATAAAAAAAAGTTTGTCGAAAAAAAAAAAAAAAAAAAAAAAAAAAAAAAAATTCGAAAGTATATAACATCATTATCTATAGAAAAATGATTTAATTCATCGTCGCGATGATTTTTTTTTTTTTTTTTTTTTTTTTTTTTTTTTTGTAGCTTGACAAGATTTACCGTTTGCAAGATATTGTTTAAAAAAAATGTGGAAAATAAAAAATGGGTGTATAATTGGTTGGATGGTTTTATAGCAAATATGAGTTCTAATATTGATATCATCTGAATTTTCATCTTACGATGAAAATTGAGTAAATTAATTGGAAACCGACTTTCTTTGTAAATTGTAATGTATGTTACAAGAAACTTGCATGGTAAACGCTGTATTCTAAATCATGCTTTGTGTTTTCATAGCAACCCGATACTTCATCTAGAAAAAACCCGACAACATGTCCCACGACAACAAAGATTAAAAACCACCCACGTATACGACATCACAGACAACGATTACAAAGTATGCAATAACCAGTAACGAAGCCATAAACCGAAGCCTGAGCCAACACTGACAATTTGGACGTTTCCTGTCTTGATGGCGGGGGAATAGTCAGAGAGCAACCTCAATTAAAAGCATGCCATCCCACAACAAAAAATAGAGCAGAATATACCATGCCTAAATTGCCATTAAGGCCAGTTATGAAATAACATGACTAGATTCTTTGCCCAAGAAGAAGGTCATGTGCACATGTTCATGGTCACCCATAGTATTTTTAAGGCATTGGCATGGGCATGGGCATGTATGAATATTTTGTAAGATCGGAGATACTGAGTTTTGGGTTTTTGGTACTTGTGAGTTTGTGTGTTGGTAAGTTGTATTAAATGGACGAAAATCAGAAGTGGATTTTGTGGAGAAAACATGCCTAGGATATAACCATTGCAAACAAAGGACGGGCTGAATGATGCAATTTCATTGTCTTATATTTTATTTCTTCTGTAACAGCATAGAGACATTCTTTTTTGTGAATTAAAAAGAAGTGTTTTAACAATATGAGCGTCGAATTGTGTCAAGTACTAAGGATTAGGATTATTAGATTGATGGACAAGCGATAAATTGGAGTTTTTTTTGACATGATAGCATGTGATTAGGCATTAATTGTGATTCGGGCATGTCTAACCATTGTTTGCTTTGTATTATTAACAAGGAAAAATCGTTAATCTCCAATATTATTCTAAAAAAACTGTTGTGGATTAGATATGTCAAATGTAATGATATAACTATCTTTTAGAACAAAGAGTAATCATGTAGGTATGGCACGGGTTGGGTGTTGGGCGGGTTTTAATGTACGCTGTACCGTTTTTTTATATATCCAAACCCTTATCCGTCCTATTCCCGTCGGATACCCGATTAAAATTATCCATCCGGTTTTTCGAGTTTTACTGCGGGTTTCGTTATCCCCAATTGAATATTATATGACAAAAATGCGGTATTAATATTATTCACATTAAATCCGTGAAAAAACAAAAGAAAATACCCTATCATCATTCACTTTTTTATAAAGTTAAAGAAATTAATATCGTACAAATGATTAATCTTTTAAATAATATTTGTAAAAATAAAATATGTTATGTAATAGAGATACATATACAAAAAAATATATAGTGGAAGAAATTATATATAATGTATATATATTCTAGTTAATTATAATATCAACAAAGCGGGTATAGATTCGGGTAAACAGGTACGGGTAATCGGGCGGGTATTACCAGAACTCGTACCCGAACCCGTACCCGGCTAAAAATTATATCAATACCCAAACCCGCATCCAAACCCGCCAACCCGCCCCCGAACCCGACCCAACCGGTTTGGGTTTCGGTTTTCCCGTCGGTTTTTGGTGCTTTTGCCATCCCTAGTATCATGGCATGCCAAAAACATTTTTTTTTTTGGTTGAAACTTCAACGTCACATCAGCATCTTCACACCAAAATACTCATCCCTCAACACCCCTTTTACATTTTATTTGAGTCCCATCATACTCAATTAAAACATAAACTCAACAACAAAACCCGATTAAAAGAAAGTGCATTTTGTGCACGCCAATAATTTGGCTCGGACATTGGCGCAAGGGGTGGGAGGCGCGGGGTCATGGCATGCCAATTGGAGCCACATCAAATTTGGCGGAGGTGCTGTAACAATACCCTTTGCTCTTATGTTAATTATAACTATGCTATAATAAATAAATTAATGAGTTTCCTAACAAATAGCATTGACAAAAAGTTAAGACATGGTTGATGACATTATTTGCTAGGTTTTAGACTTTTACTCATCTCAAAACACAGGTTAGTTTAATGAAATATTTGAAATTGCCATAGCATCACCTAACTTTGATAAAATCAAAAGTGCTAGGCTGATGCCATTATTTGCTAACTTTGATAGTATCCAAATTAAAACAAAACACTCGTAGTAAAGGGACCATACTCACAACAAAAAATGTACTCCACAAAATTAAATAAAAAAAAGAAAATAATAAAAAAAATAAAAAAATAACAGTTCTTTCCATTTTATTTGGTCCAAGATCAAACCAAATGAATGGAAAAAAAGAGGAGGGGGGGGGGAGCATTAGGTTCGGTTAGGGTAGTAAGGGGGACCAAATGAGACCGAACAAATTGCATAGACCAACCAAATTGGTTTGGTCTTATTACGTTTCTGAAGGTGAGGGATTGGTGTGGCCAGTGGCCACTAAGTTGAAATGTGAGAAAGAGTGAGGGGAAGTGAGATGAGAGAGAAATCTGAAGTGGCCCGGACGGTGAGGGAGTGTGACCACTTCTGCTAGTCTTATGTTTCAACTATTCAAGCTACAAATATAACGATCATCAAATGGCTTAATATTAACATACTTTATTTCCTCACTCACCCAGTGTCTCCTGCTAATCATAATAAATATCAAAGTTATTAGTGTAAAACAAGTAAAAGGTAAAAGGTTTTTTTGTGAAATATCAATTGTCATCCTTCTAATATTTGGAAACTAAAAGCTTAGTTGTATTTTTTTAGTCATGTATTTTGGGTGTGTTTGGTGCGGAGTATTAAAGAGCAGTGAGCGGTGAGTGTTGTGATTATTAATGTTCGTTTGGCAAATAACAAGTAGTTTTATCTATTTTTTTCAAAATGATCATTTTTCAACGCTCTATGAAGTAACATTTAAGAGAGTTGAACATCTAGGAGCTGTTTACACATTATGATTACACATACAGCTGCATCACCAAACGTTTTTTTTTTTTTTAATAAAAGACTGCAACTCTCACAGCTACTGCTCGCTTCTCCTGTTTATTGTTACTGTTCACTTCTACTTCTACTTTTAACAAACACACTCTTTGTTGTTTTATACAATTTAGATTGTTTGGTTTTCTTTATATATAAACGGATTTATGTTTTGGCCCTCCAAATGAAAATACTTGATTCGCCACCGCTTTATATTATGATGTCAATTTCTACGAAGAATGATCTAGAGTAGGATGGTGTTTGGTACTGCTTATTTCTGTTTTTCTGTTAATTTAAAAGCAATTTTGCATGCTTTTTTCCAAATACTTTCTGAGCGCTTTTCTGCTTAAAAAAAAAAGAAATGCAGGCTTTTATAAGCAAGTAGGTACCTGCTTTTTTCTAGCGTTTTTATTAAATTACATTTAACTTTTTAGCTTTAAAAGTTAACATAAAAAATAAAAGTTTAAAATACATTCACACTTAACGAACTTTAAATAAGTTGTTGACATATTGTTATCGAAAAGTTTTCTCGCTATATTTGTATACTATACAATACTAGATCAATTCGTTCTTATGTTTAACTAACTTAAAAATATGTAACAAATGATGAAAGTTTGTCACTTCACGTACCTTTTAATTAAATAAGCAGAATTTGCCAAACTTAATGTGTTTGTCTCATAATTTGCTTATTCACACTTAATTCAGAAGCACGTATTTTTAATTAACATAAATACAATTT
>LBNU01011007.1:1836-14108 GCA_014162995.1 Artemisia annua | reverse complement strand
AACTTATATCACTCTTTGTATATAAGATACTTATGCAAACTCCATACTTGTCCAACAATGGACATATCACGAGTATAACTAAGTTAAGTATTTGAAAATTTTATCGAACCTCGATTAAATATAGTCTAGTCACCTATATTTAATCTAGGGACAGTGGAACATAGTCTGACTAACTATGTTCGACTTAGATTTTTCAAATACTGGGAATAGTTATATATGGGTTATGTCTAATTGTTCATTTACTTGATTTCCGAGAATCACAAAATTTTTATGTGAGTATAAACAATTCAGCGGTATTCATACGATCGAGCAAAACAACTAAACAAATCTTTACTCTATCTTTATCTCGTATATTCAACCTTATTCTGCACTGTATATCTAGACGACGAGAATCAAACCGCGTCGTTAGTTATTCTAGACTTCATTCCTTACGAGTATCCTCATCCTTTTGTAAGTGACCCGTCAGGAGATAAAGCAAGTTAAGCTCCGGGACGGAGCTCTCTTAAGGGGTACGTGCTGTGACATTTCAAAAATTTCATGTCATTTTATTTAACTATTTTTTTTTAAATAAATAACATCGTCGGAAGTTATCTGCGTACGTTCAATTAATTCAACCGCGACTAGACTATGTCAATTCTACACTTTTTATCCATCATGTGTTCCTTACAATCCTCTTTTAAAAGTCATAATTCACTTTTTCCAATTTTACGTAAACCTTGCACCTTTTACGTTTTACGCGATTTAAATTTACGTTTTATGGTTTTAATAACGTGAATCAACCCTAGACTACAAAAATTTTACATGTTTTATGCATTTTAACCTATTCTCATATTTACAAGTGATTTTTATACTTGTCATTTCATTTTTATAGTTTACGTCTCTTTTATCAAGAACCGGTGTCACCAAACGCGTTTTCAACTCACGGTTTCAGTTTTAATGATGTTTAAACCCTTCGATGAACTCACCACTCATCTAAAATACTTAAATAGGTCATGTTAACAAGTTTTAACATTTTTAAAAGTTTTACATTTTATTACTACCCGGTTTTACGTTTCGCGTCTTAACAACTTTACGTTTGCAATTACCGGGATCAAACTACACCCGATAACTCAAAGTTATCACAAAAATAAACCACCACCCCACCCCACCATGAAGTTTCTGGCTCTAGGCCCTCACTTAGACCACATGGCCTTGTGAGAATACTCTTTGCACTAAAACATGACACCTAAACATCCACTACTTTCATTTTTACATAGTTATTGTCACCACATGCAAAAACCACTCACTTTCTCTCATCTCCTCACCATGAACGACCAAGAACAGCTCTCAAACTCATATTTCATCTAATTTTTGACTAAATTATTCATCATAGATTAAAGATCTTGAAGGCCTAGTCTTGTTCTTGGTTTATTACACTAAAAACATCATCAAATCTCATCATATCTTGGGTTATATTAGAAGTTCTTACAAGGTTTATATAAGGGTTTAATAAGGTGTCAAGAGGCTGTGATTTTCAAGGTTTTTCAAAGAATTTTGGTGGCCAAAGATTTGGTTGTCATGGGTTAAAGAAAGGTGCAAGAGTTGATGGGTTAACATAGGTTTAGTGTCTTGTTCTTGTTGTTCCTTCTTGTTCTTCAAATTTTGTAAGGATACAAATCACTTCAATTTTCATTTCACCTCTGTAAATTTATTATATCTTGATGTATTTGAATATTATATAAGTTATTATGCTTGGTTAGGCTTGGTACATAGCTTAGAACACAATAAAAACATTAATGGACTAGACATGCAACTGTGATTCTGAACCAGGGGCAAAAACGGAATAAACTGATTTAATCAGTAAACATTGGACCTAAACTAAAAATATGTGGTTGTAGCCCTATGTCTTGTGGTCGTTTTGATGGGTATTTCATCGAATAACTCATTACGATGATTAAACTAGAATTATTTTTGTGAAACATGTCACATTCTGAGTAACAGATTTGAAACGTGTAAATGTCATATTTTTTGTGAAGAAACCACTGTTACTCAAAGAATAAAAGTTGTAGATAACATCTTAACTTAAACGTGGCCGAAAACGGGGAATCAAACGGGCTTGTAGAACTCTACTTATCGCAACTTTTGTGGGACAGTTGTAAATTTGAAAACTGATGGACTGAGTAGTATGGGTAAATAAATAGTTTTACTAAGATAATCAAATTTTTGACTTAGTGGGACCCACATAGTTTGTTAGTACAGACAAATACCTTTCCGGGGATATAAAGAACGTAAATTTTTGACTTACGGTTTACAAGTAACGGAATTTCTAAGATGAGCAAGTTATAAAAATTTCCATCAGCATAGGAATAAAAAGTATAAAAATGTTTACATTTTATAAAACTTTTGGACTTTAAATATATTTTGAACTACCTCATATATTTTGAACTCTTAGGCTTAATTTGAACCTTTTTGACTAAAAATGGGACCCTTGGACTAAATTTGAACCTTAGACTCATCATTGGACCAACATAACATATTTTGGACTTAGAAACAAATATAAATTTGACACTTGACTTTTATAAAGAATATAAATTCATATTTATAAATAACTCTTTAGTGTCAAACTAAAACTTGTTATATATGTATTTAGTATATGTGTACCAAGCACAATTAAGATCATAATTTATATAACATATAGCCATATGGCATAAATATTTATTTTCAAAAACTAAGACACGTGTATATCTATTTAGGTTCATCGTAGGACTTTCGCGGCTCATTCATCACTTACTTGTTCTTTGCTATTCACTTTGCTCACGGTGAGTTCATAGCCTCGCCTTTACTTATTTAAATGTTTTATAAACCTCGCGAGGGGGATACATGCTAGTTTTACAAACTGAATACAAGTAGTTTTTGGTATGCTGGATCCGATTATATGAATTATAGACATCTTACATTGAGTATTTCTTGCCAATTAAGTCCCCATCATGAACCGTTAATTTCGTTGGAAACGCTAGTATTATGAATATGCATATTGGGCATTGACCAGCCTGGCCGAATGGGTAGCGCCCATCTTTCAACGGTCACATAATATTGAGAAACATGTGGTAAATGGCAAATATTACCCTACCGGGGCAAATGTTAAAACTAGGTTAAGGTTCGGTTTCATGAGCTCAATGCTTTATATCTTATTATTTTCCCGACTTTAACTTAATTATGGGCGTATAACAACGTAGCTCATCGTATTTTAAACTGTATTATCTTGTATTCAACTGATTACTTATCAAACTCTATGAATTCACTCAACTTTATGTTGACTTTTTAGCATGTATTTTCTCAGGTCCGTAAGTGGCTTCAGCTTGGATGGGCGGCGCAAAGAATTGGATATCTACTTGATGGCTCATGTTTAATAAAATTTTCATTCGATAATAACTTAAACTTTTAAATTTATGTATTTCTAAACTTATGTTAAACTTTGGGGACCTCTTGTTGACTCTGATAAAATATCGAATGTGAAGTTTTAAAAAAAAAACGACTTTGTTTTAAAGTTGTTTACTATACTTGTACTATGTGACTGATAAATAGCACTCCATGTCCCTTTCCGCTGCGATCTGAAAATGGGGGTGTTATAGGAGGCATTACCAGTTGTTTCTTATTTGAGGGGAGGCTACATTAATCATTCATTAAAAGGAACAAGACTTTTATTCATTAAAAGTCACAGTACATTCATCTTGAAGACACAGACATTACATAATAGAGTTACACCTTAAAACTACCTACACCAACCCTACTACAACCTAGATAACCTACTCCATAGGCTTTTTCCCTTTTCCCTTGTAGTTGTGCTTTGCTTTCTGAGCATTCTTTCTCTTCTCTTCAAAAAATGCTTGCATCTTTGGGCATGGAAGGAACATCACTTGCTTTGGAGGACGTTCTGATCTTGATGGCTTCTCACTTGGGCCTTCTTGAGCAGACCAATTCATGTTTTTCATAGCAGATTCCCAGGCTTGAGTCAAAGCTATTGGCAGTTCTTTGGCTAGTTTTGTAGCATGATCAGCAGTTGGAGCCTTTCTCTTGGTGTTTCTCTGGGATGAACCTGTTGAAATAGGAGGAAAATAGTTACTCCATCCTGGTGTTGATGAATCAGAACTAGAATCAGAGTAATACTTTATCTCTGTATCACTAGAGTCTGAATCAGTATCTGAAGAGATGTAAACAAATGGTGCTTTGCTCATGATGATGTTCTGTTTTGGAAGATGATTAGAAGTTTTTGAAGTTTTAGATGAATTTGTGATGAAGATACATGTGGATAAAGAGTCTTTTTATAGACAATTGGGTTCTGAATGGTGAAAGTACTGCTCAACGGCTATATGAAGGTACTGCTATGCTGACATGGAAGTACTGTTACTATACAATGGTCAAAAATTTATGGTAACTGTTATTTAAATAATTGGAAAGAAATAAGGGATCAAAATAACAGATTGAGTATTTATTGGGATTTGATTTTATAAATCTTACCCATATTTACTTAACCCTACCGCCCCTTTCTCTTTCATTATAACTACCACTCCAACTTATTCACATTACATTTGCCGTTTTCACACATTACTTTCACAAACCCTACACAAATGGCTCGTTCCACTTGTAATCGTCATAATATGGTAGCAAATTTAGACAAGACTGAATTCAATGTCGATTTTCATGATATCATTGATTTTCTTGTTGGGTCGACAATCAATTATGCTATTTTGGTCAATCCTGATGTGATTGGACCTTGGATTCAAGAATTTTGGGCTACTGCTACTGCTGGATGGGAGGAATTAGATGTTTGGTTTATTACTGCTAAGGTTGCTGGGCGTAATATTCGCATAACAGAGGCTCAAATTAGAGCAGACCTTCAGTTTAATGATGAAGAAGGTACTGCTTGCTTTGCTAAACAGGTTATTTGGGATACGCTTAGGGATCTTGGATATGAGGGTTCACTTCGTAAACTTACCTTTGACAAACCCTTATTCAGTCCTCATTGGAAGTACTTGATCCATGTACTTCTTCATTGTCTAAGCAACAAGAGTACTGCTTGGAATGAATTTCCCAAAACCATAGCATCTGCTTTGGTAGGATTGGCAACTAATCAGCCATTCAATTTTTTATGGATGATCCTCAATGGTATGCTCAAACACATCAACAATGGTTCTCCATTCCTGATGTATCCTAGGTTCATACAGGTGTTTTTGAATAAATAGCTTGAAGGTATTCCTAAGCCTCAAGAATTTTTACCAGTTGTTGTGCTTCCTGATAAGGTGTTTACCTTCATGGCCACCAAGAGTGTTCTCTTTTCTGGTAGAGATACACCTCTTACTGATTCTATGCTGGAGGTAGCACAAGCTGTTAGAGATGCTGTTCAAGAAGATTCAGAGGATGCATCTGAACATGAAGATTCTGCACCAACTCCATCTCACCAATCTGAGAAGTCACTTTCACATGAAGAAGATGTTTCACAACATACTGCTTCTTCACCAGTACAAGAAGTCTCTCAAAAGACTGTCTCACATGAAAGGACTGCTTCTGCAGAAAAGACTGTTTCTCTGCAAGGTACTGCTTTGGATGATTCAGATCATGGTGTTAGTCAACCACCCACCCCCAATGATTATACTTCCACAGATGGATTTCAGACATTTGGAGGAGATGAGGGAGTGATGGCTGATGAGGATACACCTGATGAAGATGAAGTTATGGACAATTCTGCCTTGACAAGAGAGTTAAAGAGATTGAAGAGAGCTTATGATGATCAAGCTACTGCTTTGAAAATTCTTCAAAAGAAGTACAAGAATTTGAAGAAATTGGTTAAGTCTCTCATTCAACACCCTTCAGAAGGTCTCCAAAATTTTAAGTCAAAAAGGAGGAGGCTAAGCAAGCTATCTTCATTCACATTGGGGAGGAATAAGGAAGATATGAATTTGAATGAAGATGCTGGTAATAAAGATGCTTTAAATGAAGATACTGTTGATGAAGATATTGTTCCAGATCAAAAGACTGTGGATGAAAAGACTGCTGATCAAAGTACTGATGCTATTGATCAAGATGCTGCTGTTAATCTCCCACAGACATCACTTGAAGAACAAATCTTTCATCAAGATACTGAGCATATAAATCTTCAAGAGACTGATACTCAAGCAAAAGATGGTAATAATGAATTGGGATTGGAAAGTGCCGGTGTTGAAGTTCAACAAGATGCTGTTCATCAAAGTACTGATCATCCAGGTACTCTGAGACAACACTTAGTGACACCAAGGACCATAAATTTTGATGAAGATGTAGGTCCTTCTAATCCAGTTCAAGAAAAGGAGGTCATGAAACCTTCTAGTAGTGATGATGAAACCATTGCTGAGATCATTCTTAATATGTCAAGACCCAAAGGTATTGTCATTCCTGGAGTTGAACAACCTCAAGATCTGCAACCTTCTCCTAAGCCTACTCGAGAAATTGATCCTATAGATAAAGGAAAAGGAATTTTAGTGGAACCAGAGAAGAAGAAGAAAAAGAAACTATTCACTATAGAGCAGATCAGGGCTTATCAAGAAGCTCAAAGTGAAGCAGCTGTTATGAAGCTACAAGCAGAACTTGATGCTGAATATGAAAAAGAAAGAAAAGAAGCTGCTGTTCAAACAAAGAAACCAAAGAGACCAATGACAAAGGCTCAAGAACGAAATTTCTATATGAGCTATTTGAAAGGAAGAGGATACAAGGGTCTGAACAAGTTAAATCATTCACAGATGAAAGAACTATATGATGCTGTCAGAGCTGAATATCAAAGACAAGTAGATGGCATTATTGGTTTCAATACTGAAGAAGGAAGGAAGTTGATGGAAGATAGCAAAAAATAAAGAGAACAACAACTAAGTCACAGTCATTAAAGAAGTCTAAGCCTAGTATAGAGTTAAGAACTAATACTGTTGATGAACTGAGAAATTATCTTAGACCTATTGATTTTGAGCTCCCCAAGATGGATTCTAAGACAAAGTCCAAGATATCTGACTTAGAGGTTGTTGAATCAGACAAAGATGGTGATTATTTTGTTTTCCATAGAGAAGATAAAAGCTACAGAGCATTTAATCTGCTGGTTGATATATTGCACCTGATAGACAGAGAAGATTTGTTTGATTTACATCAACAAATTCAAGTTTATTTTGAAGATATTCCACTCAATGGAATTGGTGTAATATTGCTGGGAGATTTGACTACTATGTGGGAAACAGAAGAAACTAGTACAGCTGATATTTGGAAGAATCAAGAAGTATGAGAGATTCTAAGCTGGAGATTCTTTGCAAATGCTGGTGTACATGCCTTAGGGCTGGAAGATGGTACAATGATCTACATGCTGGCAGAAAGGAGATATCCTCTTACAATAGATTTGATGCTGAGGATGCTGGATCATGGTATGGAAGTTGAAGAAGAAGATGAAACAGCTCTAATGGTGATCAATTTGTTCATCAATTGTACAATTTTGAAGGATGATGATTGAAAAATATTGGTATGATCTTAAATGTACAAAATCTTTTGAATAAACAAGTACTTTATTCAAAGTACTGCTGATCAAGCAGTACTTTCCCAAAGTACTGCTTGCAGCTTAAAACCAGTTAAGTCTTTTTGAAATAACAATTTTTGTTATGTGCAAAATAATTTTTGAAGCACAAATAATTACAGCAACAAATTGTTTTTTTGAGAAAAACATGGTGTTAGTACTTGTGCTACACAACAAATGGTATTCAACTCACCATGTTTAACAGACAAGAAAGAGTTTGATTCATCATGAGGGTATGACTCTGATGTGATAATCAAATCCGTTTTTAGTTGACAATTTACTAAAAATTGTATGGTTTCAACTCACCATATCTGAAATAAGTGAAGAGTTGACTAGCCCACAAGAAAAATGGCTTGTGGTAAAGGCTGTGGAAAATCCATTTATATGGTTATTAGTTCACCATGGTTGTGATCAAAGAACTAACTAGTCCATAAGCAAACGGCTTTTGGTAAAGACTACTCAAATCCGTTGATAGCTGATGATTTGCTAATAATCATATGGTTATCAATGTACCATGGTTTACTTAACCTAAACATTGGCTACTCCAGAGTTAATGGCTTTGGTAAAGAGACATCAAAATCCATTAATTTTCAATGATTCACCTCTCTTAGGAGTTATATACCTGGAAGTGATGAGAATAGTATGAAACTTAATATGATTTGATGTACCTTATGTTGCTGAGTAGCTGAGAAGAGATTAAGATGCTGTAAAGACAAAAGATTGTTGCTGATAAAGATTGCAGATACTTATGCTGATGATAACAAAACAACGAGTATGACTNGATTCACCTCTCTTAGGAGTTATATACCTGGAAGTGATGAGAATAGTATGAAACTTAATATGATTTGATGTACCTTATGTTGCTGAGTAGCTGAGAAGAGATTAAGATGCTGTAAAGACAAAAGATTGTTGCTGATAAAGATTGCAGATACTTATGCTGATGATAACAAAACAACGAGTATGACTTTCAAAGAAGACAACCTTTCCTTGAAGATAAAGCTTACACATGGAAACTTGAAATCAAACAAGTAGAATTCAAGTTAAGGGAGGATTGTTGGGGTATAAAGATCAAAGTACTGCTGGACATCAAAGTGCTGCTAAAGTGTTTAAAGTCAAAGTACTGCTTATGATCAAAGTACTGCTCGTTGATAAAGTCAAAGTACTGCTTGAAGATAAAGACTGAAGATTAGATTAGGAATATTATGTATAATCTAGAATATTCTAAAGTTAGAGATAGTATACTTGTCGTTCAAGTATTGTAAACCGACTAGGGTTTTCCTTGTGCCTATAAAAGGATCCCTAGGTCAACATTAGAGATACAAATACGTTTTAGAGAAAAGCTAAAGTTCGATATTAGCTATATTAGGGTTGTTTGAGAATCTATATAATAAGCAGGTTCTAAGTTTGGTTAATATAATCGTTGAAGTTGTGATTATTCTTCTTAGCTTTGTTAAGTAATTCCGCATACTTAATAGAGTAATTCAGTGTTTCATCATTAGTAGTTTAGGATTTATCCAAGACTGCTAAACCTTAGACAAGCTATAATAAAGTAGTTTGGTCAGAGTATAACGATCCAACAATCATCAAAAACAGTACCAAATCTTTGAATGATTGCATCTCTATACACATTCGACAACACCAATTCTCCATGCAATCTTATGAACTGTCTATGCCACAGTAATGCCTTATCAAAAAGATGCCTAGAAATGATTCTTACCTTTTGATCATCTGGAATGTTATCAATTGCAAAGAATTGTTCACACCTAAACATCCAACCCCTGACATCATCTCCTGAGAACTTTGGAAACTCTACCTTTGTCATTCTACTGATTGGAGTTTGACCATTTTGACCCTGATTTTGTGTTCTTTTCCATTCCAGTGTTTGGTTGACTTTGACTTTGCAAGAATTGAGTCATCATTGCTCCATAGCTTTTCTGAATGCTGCCATTGATTCATCAATGTACCTCCTTGTACTATCATCAAGACCACCTTCCCCACCACTTGTACCAACTGCTCTTTATTGATGGTGCCATGTCTAGTGCTATTTTGACTTTGATTGAATCTTGTTTCTTAGTACTATTCTTTCGTCTTCTGTTGAATATCACTTAACAACTTGATAAAATCTTTACCCATTCTTGGCCAAACCTCAAGTCAAACAAAACTGACCCTTAATCCAAAAACATAAGATTTAAGCCTCCGGCGCTGTTCTTGAGCTCGCGATGTGTACTTGACATGTTTGGTCGTATTTCTGACGGATAACACAGACAAATTAAACAGAGTATCAGTGCAATACTCTGAATCTTGAATTAATCAATCACCGGAATTTCTTGCCGGAATCTTGATTCTTGATTTTTGGTGGGAAACTAACTGAATTTGTTACAACTGATTTCTTTATGACAACTGAGACCTCACCAGGAAAGGTCTCTGATACCACTTGATAGACACAAATAGGAACACTTAAGATCGATAGGTGTGTTTGACAGTGAACTTGGCTAATCAGGGGATAAGAAAAGATCAACGAAAGCTCAAAGTATTATCAATGGTGAATTGTGGATAGTTTGATATTATGGACGAGAGAGAGATAAAGGAGAAATTTTATTTCATCAAAAGCTACTAAATGAGTTGCAATTACAAGTATTAAAGAAAGGGAAATGGGTGGGAAAATTAGTTAATCCAAGGAGTGGATGTCACGTGCACCTCCCGTGTGTGTAAACACACACCTGCGCCTCACGTGCCATTGGCTTAACCAATTCCAACTTATTAACTATATTAGGAGCTTATTAACTACAACTCCTAACAGTGCGGCATCAAAGTATTTAGGAATAGGAATAGTTATTAACCACCTACAATGAAGTAGGCTAAATTTTCATCCTAAAGACACAAAAATCTCTTGGCCGATTTGGATTTCAACATGATCTATCGATTTGTGATACGTGGGTTTTGCAACCTTCGCAGTAGGTTTTACCTCTCAAGGGATCTTGAGAAGCTCACAACCCCCACCAGGCAGTGTACCTGACCGATGTAGTATAGTGTAGTGGCAAGTACCGGGGGATTGATCGTTCTCTCGGGGAATAGTGTCGTTAAGATTGAAAACTACTCTAATTTAGGTCTAAGGGTTGAGGGATGATTCTTTTTTGTATTTTTGTATTTTATGAAAGCAAGTAAAATCTCGGGTATTTGGAAGAATGGGCAGAATAGTTGCTAATCAACTAACCCAAATAACAACTAATGCAAATAAAATTAAAATAACAAGAAAAGTAAATTAGTTGTGAAACTTATATGGAGAAAAGTGAGTTTACTTAGATTTCCTTACTCCCTAGCTATCTTTTACCGGTTAATTGGTTTGTTACAATTGTGTGGATGACGGGTTGTATTCCTTTAAACCATTCGTAGGGTCATGTACGATCTTCCATAACTCTATATGCTCCTACTTCACTTCTATGTCGAGCCGTGATGTGTGTTATTTTACACATACTTTTGACCTTAGTTTAAGTGTGTTTAAGACCAAAAACTAACGCGAAATGCCAAAGATATCTTGTTTTTGTGTTTGTGATCGTGCAGGGACGGATATTGCATAAATAGCACAAAAGTCAACCAAAAAGCCTAAAACGAGCACGAGATGTGGAAAAGTGTCTAAAAGCCGAGTCAAAGATGAAATTTACTCAAGGAAAGCCCGTGACGACAAAGTTATTTCCTAAAGGCTCGAGAAAACGAAAGAGATGCTTAATTGAAAGTCAAAGCTAATTATTACGATAAACTTTACTTGTTTTCTTATTATTACATGTCTCTTTACTCGTTTACTTATTTCATGTCGTTTTACCGCTTTCCTTTACTTTAATTTGTCGTTGTAGTATAGACTAAACCAAATCTTCTTTTAAACCTTATTCACTACACATAGCTCACGGTCTTGAGTGACGAGATCCATATTCAACCCTCGTTGGGACAACGAACTCGTGGTTTGAGCTTGCACTTTGCTCCCGCGAAACAATCATCAAGCCGGCTAAAAGCTCCTAACATGAGATCACTAGAATTAGCTTATGCATTAAATACAACCATATAATCGTAGTACATATCCGATTCATGTTTCTTAAGACGTTCAAGCAAGTTACCATATAGGAGGTTAGCCAGTTTTCTTAAGCCTAACATCGACATCACTCACCCACAACAATCAATAACTGTTGGGAATAAAGTTACCACTGATAGACTATGGAAGACACTGCTGAAGAATGCACTAGCAGTGGAAACACATTACCACTGCCAGTACATATTGTTACCACAGCTATTAGGATAACTTATGTATTCGTGTAGATAAGTATAGAAAAGATCTTGTGTATATTGTATTTAGATAATATTATACTAATCTTGCAAAGGACTCCTTGTGCTACAAAAGGAGATCCTAGGTCATTGTTCTAGGTACGTATGATGCGCGTGGATTGCAACACGCACTACATTTTACCTCTCGAGGGATCTCGAGAAGCTTGCAATCCCCACCAGGCAGTGTACCTGACCGATGTAGTATAGTGTAGTGGCAAGTACCGGGGGATTGATCGTTCTCTCGCAGGGAATAGTGTTCGTTAGGCTAAAGGCTACTCTAATCTAGGTCTAAGGGTGGAGGAAGACTCTTTTTGTATTTTTATGTTTTATGAAAGCAGTAAAATCTCTGGTTTTGGAGGAGAGGGCGGAATTAGTTGCTAGTCAACTAACCCAAGTT
>LBNU01011002.1:61336-104682 GCA_014162995.1 Artemisia annua | reverse complement strand
AATAGAGATAGTTATCTCGACTCTTTTGCCAATAGTCTGTAACTTCTTGCAATTCTGCAATTTCCTTTTCATATTTAGAAATTTGACTTTTTAATTCCTCATTTTCTTTTTGAAAGGAGGTGGAAGTGTTAAGACTTTGCATTTTCAATTCCAAATCAAGACTTTGGTTTTGACACCATTCAAGCTTTTTCTTGAGTTTAAAAATCTCATTTGAAAGTTTGTTTTGCACATCATCATTGTGTTGTCGGAGATTCATGTTTTCATCTTTTAATGTCTCAATTTGTTTAGACAACAACTCAATATCATCACAGTGATCATCAACAAGCATAGAAGTACCAGATTCATAATCACAGAAATTATATCAGCACTAAGAACATGTTCCAAGAGTCGATCAGCTTCTTTATGTAAAAATTGATTTCGACGTTTTTGCTTTAAAATTGCTTGTTCAGTTTCTTGAAACACATTCATCATAGATGAGACCTCTTTTTGAAGTTCCTGTTCCCAGTGGTTAGCACATAGACGCAAGTGTTGAGCAATAGGTAAAAACAGTTTTTGAAATACTTCTCGTTTTTCTCTCTCATGAGGAGTAGTAATAGTAAAAACCGTTATTTGAGAGTTGCGTTCTATAGCTTCATCTAATTGTTCAATATCTTTCTTAAACGTGTCAAAATACCGAAGTACACAACAATGAGTAGGAAGAGGTTGAAGTTTATCATCGTTTGGTAAAGGACCGTTAATTTGTACCACTGTTTTAACAGGAGCTACATAAGAAGTAACTTCTTGAGGTTTGATAATGTACCATGGTTGTTCATATTTCTCTTTTTGAGAGGTAAAAATATCAGTTATTGGAGGCATTTTAGAGTAATCAAAAGGCATATTGTATTTAACATTTTCCATTTTTGATCGACTTTCTTCTTCAATTTCATTTTCTTCTTCACAATCATATACAACAGTACGAACAACAGTATCGTCAAAGAAATGATCTGCACTATATAACTTTGGAATCTCTTTGAGTGCTACTCGTAAAAAACATGGTGATTCACTTCCAATTGCAAAGCCGTGACCATTGTTTGTTCGTTTTACTGAAAACTTTTGAATTGTTGTCACAGAATTACCAGTTTTATATACAACATTTTGAAATTCTTTAAGCTTATGTTCCAATTCAACAATCTCATCTACGTATGACTTAACTTTTTCTCTGGTTTTGCGTTTATGTTCTTTGAACTCAGCTTGACAATTTGACAACTCAGTTTTAGTTTTTAAAATGACTGCATCAAGTTGTGCAATTTGTTTTTTGTGTTCAAACGCTTGTTTTTCCAGTTCATTAGCTAAGTTATTTTTAGACTCCATAATTTTAGCAATTTGATGTTCTAACTCTTTTTCGTGAAGAGAAGATTTTTGAAAAGCAACTTCAAAGCCTTTTTCCCGTTGAACAAGTTTTTCTGCATTTTCCAGTTGAAATTTATAGCACTCAATATCCCTAGTTAATAATGCATTTTTCTCTTTCAATCTAGCATTAAGCTCTTGACATTTAATATTTTGAGATTGACTAGTCATGAGAAGGGACTGAAGTTCTGAATCTGGACCAGATGAAGGATCAAGATGTTCAACGTGAGCATTGTTATCATTGACAGTTTCATTATCCGAATCATCAAATGTGACAACCGGGTTAATTTGATAATCATCAAATATAACTTTTGTGTGCATTTGAGTATTCGTGTGTGTAGATAACAATGATTCATTTTGAATGCCTTGTTCCTTGTTAGATGCAGATGCAGATGGGGAGGCAATTTCATGTATCAGGCATGAGTTAAGATCAGTTACCTGAGATTGAACATCGGTGTCATACACAGGGCCCGAGTCACTTATGTGGAGTTCATGCATGTTGGCCATGAGCATAACAGCAGCTTCCAGATCTTCCACGTCATCATCAGAATGTGCATTAGTCATGAAGCTGTTGTCGTTGGCATTCATATTGCTGCGGGCTTCATCTTTGAGAGCAAGGAGTAATGTCTGCTTGTGATACTTACTGCCTTGAGTTCGTGGTGATGGACATGCAGATGCCAAGTGACCTATCCCATTGCAGTTATAGCATCTGATGAATGTATTCCCTGATACAGTATTCCCTGTATCAACAATTTCTGCCTTTTTATGAGGGACACCACCATTGTTCCTGAATCCTCCATTGTTTTTAAACCGTTGTCCAGAATTGGAGTTACCCATATAACCACCCGATCCAAATCTTCCACTGTTACGATTCTGAATTTCAACGCGACCATCGTGAATGACAGCTTGATTCCTTGTGTTTGAAGATGTACGAAGACGATTGTTGGACTTGTTTGAGAATTTGCTGAAAGCTCGAGCAATGAGTGCAATTACTTGGTTGAGACTGTTAAAGTCCTCATCATCATCATCATCATTAGCAATGTGTTGTGAAGACAAGGTGTCATTGTTGTCATATGAGGCAAATTGATTCGTAGGAGGGTGCATTGTGGAATCATAATATGAGTACTGAGATGGGTTGTTGAGATAAGCCTGTTCTGGATGATAAACATTGTGTTGTAGTGGTGGAGAGGGAACATGTGATTGAGCAACAAGCGCCAAAGAGTTTGTAGGTGGGAGCTGTGA
The DNA here is from genome assembly GCA_014162995.1 of Artemisia annua. NCBI lineage: Eukaryota > Viridiplantae > Streptophyta > Magnoliopsida > Asterales > Asteraceae > Artemisia > Artemisia annua. The sequence continues at coordinate 102,054 of LBNU01011002.1, read as the reverse complement.
GTAATTTCCTCTGAAAGCGCGATCGTTGTCTACTTCATGTTGATGGTGTTTCAGATAGTCATACAACAAACCATATGGTGTCTCATGAAGGTTCTTTGCTTGTCGAACAAATGTCACATACTTCTGCCAATCAGGACCGAGACATCCTAAGAACTTCGTGTTTATAGCAATCTTTGGTAAGATGATATTGTGTCTGTCGAGGTCATTAATGATGTTCGTGAAGCGGTGATAATATGACTCAAGTGATTCCATTGGCTCAATCATGAAATGTGTGTATTCCATGTAAAGTTTTGACTCCATGTCCTCCTGATTCAATTGAGTACCTTCCATTAGGAGATGAACATGTTCCCACATAGCCTTAGCTGTTTTCTGAGCATCAACACTGCGAAAGATCGGATTAGGTATGCCTTGAAGAATGTAAATCATAGCATATTCATCTGCTTCTTTGTGAAGTATTTGTTCAGCAGTAAGTTGAGCATCAGTAAGAGGTCTGTGTGAATCCGGTATGGGTGGATTAGCATTAGGATTACCAGGGACAAAGTTAGTCGGTGTTACAAATGGACCTTCAGTGATAACTTGTCTCATGTATTTGCCATGTGGTTTCTTGAGTTCAAGAAATCTTAGGAATCGACTTGACCACTGAACATAGTTACCGGGTGTGAGCATTGGTGGTGTGTCAAGTGAACCTGCTTCATGTCTTGATTGTTGAGTAGTGATGACTTCACACATTTGGTCAAACCAATGAGTTTGTTTCGATGGTGGTGTGATTTGTTGCATTGGAAAAGGTGGAGGTTGAGGTAGTTGTTGATGTTGATGCATCATGACATGTTGTTGAGAGATCGTTTGTTGATATGGATATGATTGTGTAGGTTGTTGTTGTTGATATTGTTGTTGTTGTTGACGAAACATTTGTGTTTGATGATAGGGTTGCTGATGATGAAAGTTGTAATACGGTGGTTGAGACATGATGAAAGACTTGTGTGTAAATGGATCTTGTAGAAGGTATAAGTGTTGTGCCAATTGTCGAAAACTTTCCCAAGTGTGTTCTCGAAACTTTGTAGGTTGAATATCTCGAAATGTAGTTAAAGTCCAAAGTTCTCGAAAGTTTTGTGTGTCCTCGAAAATAAATCCAAGTTCTCGAAAGTTGCACAAAGTTCTCGATAAAATGCCAAATTATCGAGAAATTTTTAGAAAATTTTCGAAATCTTTAAGATTAGAGAAATTAGCAAAGTTCTCGAAAGATTATGAAATGATTTCGAAAAGAACCAAAGATTTCGAAAACATTAAATGATTTCGAAAAGTTTATGAAGTTCTCGAAAGTTTCACAATTTCGAAAAAATTATCCAAAAATTATCGAGATTATACAAGCTCGACAATATCCAACGAGTCGAAGTGTTTTCTTTCTTATACAAGAGAGAAAAGCACTGAGTAAGCAACGGAAACACCTTTGGAGAAAAATTCAAAGTTCTCGAAAGTTTGGGGTTTAAGGTTCTTGAAAACTAGTACAATTTTGGCAGATTTTGTTTTTGTAAAAAGCAAGCCAAAAACACGTTTTTAATCCAAGATTCTTGTACAATTAGCCTTAAAATGATGAAATCTTAAAGAAAGTTGCAAACTTAAACCACTTTTCAAAAAATTTAATGTTCTCGAAAAAAGGTACAAGTTGTACGAATCTAAAATTTTTGAAAAATTTTGAGACTTTGTTGGTTGTTTTAGTTTGTAGCACAAGTTTTGATGACAAAGATGTGATATAAACACGAAACAAACAAGAAAGTAGCAAAATTTTGCAAAAAATAACGAGTAAAAAAGGTTTTTGGGTCGTACAAAACAAAAACAAAAGCATACACCTTCTTCTAGCGATTGATACCACTTGTTAGGTCATCATATTGTAAACACAAGTATAGAAATAAGATGAGAAATAGAGTTTGGTTGATTAGATCAATATGAAAGGTAAAAGTGCAAGAGTTTTCTTAAGATAATGAAATAACCAACAAGTTAAATGAAATACATAGAGTCCTATTTATAGGTGAGGAGTAGGGCAACACTCCCTTTCCTCCCTATCTTTCTAATTCGTGGGCTTTAGGCCCATTGGACGTTTTCTTGGACTTTAAACATAACATGAATAACTTAAATAAGCTAGCAACCTATTACATGTTCTGAAATAACCGAGACTTGATAAATGTTGATAAACTTAGATCCTAACATAACACATAATACATAATCATTAACTATAATCATGGTTAATACAACCATAACTAACCTCTAAACACTTCTAATCATCATATAATCATATATTGATTACATGATAATCAATCCCATCATTCACTAACTTAAACCCATTATAAACTCATCACATATTTATCATTACCTCTTAATTATCTTAAAACCATCATTTACCCAACTTATCCCAAATTAGGGTTCACAAACCCTAACCCTTAATCATACAATTAACACTAATTAGACATCATACCTTATGTAGAATCAAGCTAGGATTCTACTCCTTGAATCACAACACTTAAGCCATCATCATCTCATCATCATAAGCTCCATTATCCCTCTCTTTCTCTCCTAGACCGAACCACAGAGAACACACAAGAGTTGTGTGGAGAAATCTAGAACCCAACACGTATAAACTAGCTGGGAGGGCATTTTTGTCATTTCTTTCCATTTTAGGTCGATACGCCGCATCTATATTTTAGATGCTCCGTATCGACTGATGCTCCATATCTATATTTTAGATGCTCCGCATCTAAGCCTCATCAGACACCAAATCAAAGTTGGTAGACCCAAAACCATTTTCCATAACACATAAATCCACACACACTTATACTTAGTCAAACACACTTAAGCTCGGTCAACTTCATCTAGGGTGGGGCCTATTCGTATTCGGGAAACGGGTGTTACAGTATTCACTTCAAGAGTTCGAACTTTTATAGTAAAAACTATCAGATGTACTTGCCAACCAATGAAATGTCTTGAACTGTATTTGCGTTTTGTGTACATCGAAACAATAATAATTCACATAGAAGACAATAATAATTCACACACTGAATCCATCTTGGTTTGAGGTTTTTGTTGTTCTATTCATTAGTTGGCCTAAGATTCTCACATGATCAACCTCAATCCTTATTTAGATAGGTAACTTCTTATTATATGCTCATATAACATTTATCAAAGTAAATTTACTGCAGTAAATTGTCTTGGTAAATGTCAAAAATAGTCTCTCCGATGTAGTTACATTCAAACACAATCCTTAACAACTTGCAAAAGTCATCCCTATCGTTAAATGCAATTGCAAAAACAATCAAGTGTTAGATATTTAACTGTTTGTGTAACGAAAAAGTACGCAAATAGTCCCCTTCAGTTACCTATCAATTTCGATAATTGTCCCTGAATTAATTTAAAGATTGTTTATGTTAGAAAATACTACATAATTAGTCTATGTCAGTTACTTTACTTTATAAAGATTGTCCATAATTTCAAGATGAGAAAAATGACTCTATTAGTTCTATACTTTGTCATTTTTTCCACTCTAGTTACTATACTTATTTGTAATATGTACAGTCACTGTTCTTTCATGTGTTTAACATTTGAAGTACTCTGCTTATTTTATGTGTATAGAATTGATATTCACTTGCTTGAAACTTTAAATGAGTGACAATACATGCGACTAAGTTAGAGATATGTCTATTTAATCAACAGCATCATGATAAATCTAATTAAATGACCAAATTATTTCATCTCTTGCCTAATAGATCATCTTGTTTTGATATGCTCAATTTAAATACACAATTTGGAGTGACATTATTCTCAAGCCAGATTTCTACACTTTTATCGAAAGTGTTCAATGATTTCTTATTTTTATTAATCTGCATATTTTGACAAACTCGACTATAAGCTCTGCGTAGGTTGAATGAGAATTTACAAAGTTAGTTATCATAATAGTTGACTAAAGATCAGATTTTATATGAATTGTACGTCTTTACCAATTCAATATTTAATGTTTTCTTTTTCTCTTTTTTTGCTCTTGTGATATATACAAAAAAGTTTATGAGTATAAAAGAGAAAATGGAGCCTGACAAGAGCAAAAAAGAGAAAAGGAAAACATTAAATATGGATCTATTAGTCGAGAGATGAAATAATTTGGTTTTTTAATTAAATTTATCATGAGACTGTTGGTTAAATAGATATATCTCTAATTTAGTCGCATGTATTGTCACTCATTTCAAGTTTCAAGCAAGTGAATATCAATTCTAGACACATAAACTAAGTAGAGTATTTAAAATGATAAACACTTGAAAGAACATTAACTCATACATATTACAAATAAGTATAGTACCTAGAGTGGGAAAAATAAGAAAGTATAGAACTAGAGTCATTTTTTACTTCCAAGATTTAATTATAAAAAAANATCGTGCCACAATTATCACCACAATATCTTAGTCGTGACCAAGACTTGCGGACTTGTTATTTGGTTGAACCACTTTATTTGTTATTGACTTGTTTAAGTAAACCCATCAAATACATATACTCGTCAAAGGAATTTGGCTCCACTTGGTAACTTAACTTCAACCACATCCCAACTTCCATGAAACCACTACGAATTGACTATATAATCTAAACAACTATATACTACCCCTTTATTTAAACCATATATATAGTACCCCTTTATTTCAACTATATATAGACATCATATATACTAAAACCATATAATATCATCTTACTTCTTACACTACATAACTTCTAACATATTCATCCTTATTACACAAAAATGGATTCATATAAGGATTCTTTGAGCCCAGTTGACATGGATGACAACGCGTTTTACCAAGAACTTACACGACAAATATTGATGCTTACAGATGAAGACGATGATGACAAACGTGCGTGCACAAGTGATAGACCAGTGGTTTATAGTGGTGTTGGGTATAGACCGGTGGCTAGGAGCCACTATAACTGGTCAGAGACCGAGAGCAGCTCGGTTCCTACTTGGATGGAGAGGTTGTGGGCTAACGGTGGTGGTGGAACCGGAGTTTTTATACCGAGTGGTGCCACTACCCGTGGCTATGGTAAGAGGTCCAGGAGAAGGTATAACAATAAGGCAACAAAGACTAATGATAGAGGAAGAGTGTATTCATCTGCTGGTCAGAAGATACATGGTTGACTCAATTACAGGACTAGTCTATTCATTAATTAAAGAACGTATGTATAGAATTATAAATTTTCATATGTATAATACAGTAGTAATTTTTTCTATTGGGTTTATATATATGGTGAATCCATTCTTTCTTATCAGATGATGTATACAGTATAATGAATAATATACATGTGTTTTGCCTATATATTTAGTTCTCATGAAAGTAAACAAGGAGATGACTACATAACACGTATGGAGCAAACAAGTAATATCAGGTGCAGCAAAAACCAACTTTATTACACAAACACAATTTTGCTCCACTTAGGTGACTAGCGATGGCAACGGGGCGGGGAATATTGGGGATCGTATTTACCAGCCCGTCCCTGTTTCTCACTGCCCAATCCCCGCCTCCATCCCCGTCGGGGAATCATTTTACATCCTTATCCCCATCCCCAACGGGGATTTGGGAGCCCCACGGGGACTACCATCTACATCCTACCTCACATTCCCATTTCCAGCACAATTTTGCTCCACTAAGTCGGCCGCATGCATCACTTTTCATTAGAAAAATAAGTTTTTAGTTACAAACAATTATCTGTTTTCTTTAACCGTCTACATCATACCCGAAACAATTTTGCTCCACTAAGTTTGTTGCGTGCATCATTTTTTTTTAAAAGATAGGTATTTTAGTTACAAACTTCTCTTTAAATTTCATGTCTTTCGCTTGCACACTTAGATTTGGTTGTACAATATGACTACCAGAAATATGTTTAAAACAGACTACTAGAGAGAATTGTAGCATAAGTTAACTTACATCTTACAATATTAGGTAACTAACTAACTACCACACTTAAACAAGACAGATTTGGCCTACGATTTTGGTCAAGAAGAGTGGTCTAACTGAGCCATCAATAAATGCACGTTACTATACAGTTCTTAAATACGTTGTTACTTGCACAATTTGGAAGTCTAACTTTCAAATGTTAATCGAAAAAGTTATTGTGATAAACATATCAAAGCAGGAATCTGAAGGAAGGTATAATAGAGCTATTGATATCTCAGTTTTTCAATATATAGAACACATTTTGATAGTACAACAGCGGATAATTAAAGTGGCAAGTTAATATATAACACAATACTAACCAAAAAGCAATGAACACACCAGATGCAGCTACTATAAAAGCTAAAAGCACCTTTATATTCCAACAAAAATTCAGAAAACAGGCAACATACATATATCTAGCTAGTCATCATGACTTGATCAATTGATTGAAGAGCTTGGTTGGCAAAATAACGGACATCAACATCTGGGTCCTCTGCCAGGTCAACCAAACATGGCCGAATGCTTTTATCCACCACCTGAATCATATGCAAAATTTGGAGTGCTCAAATGGGCAGTTAGATAATGGGTCAATTCTGAGTTAATGTTAGAATGAGCCAAATCGGGTTTGGTTTACCTGCACACCCTTACTTGTCCAGTTTCTAAGCAAAAAATATCTAGTTTTGATTTGTTATGAAAACAATATAATTTCAATAATCTTTAAATGAAACAATTTATGAGATTACATGCATTATAAAAAAAACTTGGTCAAGTTTTAACCCAATGGCTTACCCGCATACCCCCCAACAAGGGAACCAAAAATGAAAAGATAAAAGGACAGAGAATAATGATACTAACCGAGTGATCAACTATAGGAATTAAGGATTGCAAGACCTTTGCAACATTAAACTTGATATTCGGCACTCTGAAAAAAAATAATAAATAAATAAATAAAAATTAAAAATTAAAAAAATAAATAAATAAATAAAACAAATTTAAAAAAAATAAAAATAAATAAATAAATAAATAAATAAAAGAGAGAGAGAGAGAGAGACACACACACACATTAACAATTAGAACCAAAGAAAGATATTTTTTTATAAAAAAGATTCAAGAAATTTAGTTACCTGTCTTTGGAAGCAGTAATGACTACAGGAAGCAGTTTAGAACAAGTGATTTCCGACCCCATGACAGGAGCCAATAGAGATATAGCACGAAGAACCGTCATTCGATACAAGTAATGTGGGTTCTTAATCATATCCAGGACCTGCCAGAAAACAATACGTAAATTTCACACAGTAAGTTCAAACAATAACTCCATAAAAACTTTAGAACACTATATCTTCCTAGTCAACCATGAGTCAAACCTGTGGAACAATGTGCTGCATTGCCCAATCGGGACCAAATTCCTCTGCAAGACGTTTTAAGTTATTAGCAGCAGCATCCCTGATAGAGTAAACCTACAAAAAAAAAATAAGCAAAGATATATAATCTTACATATAACAAGATATTTTCCGTTCACCAAGCTTTGTTTCCATCACGTATGTTAATTATTAAAGCTATATAAGCGCATAAAGGTACAAAAGATTATATCATGACTCCAAATATGAAAAAGGATGTGGAAAAACTAACCTTGTCTTGTAACCATTGCATGCAGAGAGCACCAAGCTTATCATCAAAAAATCCTACACCTAACTGACTAGCCAGTAGCGGTATGTACTCTATGATTGCCAAACGAACCCTCCAATGCCTATCTTCTGCAAGTTCAACAATTGCTGGCAGTAAAGATTGAGACAAAAGATCGATTCCAATAACCTGCAACAACAGTCGAATGAAAACAATCATATATACACAACCAATCAAGTAGAATATCATGTTAACATGTGTCTATCTTGAGGCGTACCTGATTCACTTGATCTAGCTTACTAATAATATTGAGGCGTACATCGGGAAACTCGTCCTTTAAAAGTGAAAGAAATATAGGAAGAAGTTGCTCGATTGTTGCATCCTGCAATTTACAAGAAACAAAAACAGCTCAACCAATCTTAAAGGTTGACCTTACATATATGAAGACTAGAAAGTTACCTAAATCTTTTTCCCAAAAAACAGGATTTTTTATTTATTTTACCTTTCCTAGAACAGGGGCCATGCCCATAATCACAGATGCCAGAGCAGACCTAACATGCTGAGAAGAATCTGACGACAACTCCTACACAATTATTTTGGAAAAGTTAGGATAGCTGAATTTAAAGATGTAGCAAATGAATATGAACCATGAATTTCACACCTTTACACATGGAAGAATATGCTGAATTGCAAGTTCTGGGCTAAGAATCCGACTGAACTTGGTGACTTTTCCAGCAGCTGCAATACGTACTTCAGCTTCATTATCTCTAAGTAGCCTCACATATGCTGGAACCAATTCCGTCCTATTACAACCAGTCAGACATTGAGAACATTTCCAAATAAAAGAAAAACAAGCTAACAGATAATCTTGAAATGAAAAAAAATAAAAATAATAAAAAAATAAAAAATAAATAAGACAACAGATTTTGAACATACTTGGTTGGTTCAGGGCCCACAGCTTCACATAGTTCGTACAGCTGATTAGCAACCATATAGCGAACACGCCATGACTTGTCCTGATTTTTGAGAAACAACTCAATTTTATCAAGTATTTTAAAGATGTATTTTGTCAAGATATTTACTCTAGAAACAGCACTTGAATGAAAACTAAGGAATGCAAATAAGTACAGTAAGACTTAAAGAGAAAACTTGTTATCTCACTAATTCAACATAAAATACTTATTACCTGACTCGTGTAATAGGGTTAATAAAATAACACGAATAAAGCATTACCTTAAAGCTAAAAAAAACAGGACAGTGAATACAAAAACATGTAATATTCGAGATGTTTTATCTATAACCAAGACATTGTAATGATAAATGATACTGAAACTGATCTACAATATCATGCCACATTGCCAGCACTATCTTTCTGTTTAAGAAAAGGTATTGGCTAATTCTTATAAAGAAACAAGTTATATTTGCATGAGAAGTATAATAACAAGTGATAAGAGAGCAAGACATCAATAGTCAACAAAAGAGATGACGAGGCATACTAACTACTCATGTCTCAATATGCTTTACCGTTGAGCAAGATAACCTCTCTATTGCTTTCTTATACAACTATTGCTAAACATCTCGTATTGAGTTATTTCGAACAAGATGTTGTCTTTATCTTTTCTTTTAATACGATTATGATTTTGCAAATTTTGAAACTGATTTAAGCCAAATTCAATTAATTGATATCATACTTCTTGCAAAGCAATATAACTGCAAGTAATCGAAGTCAATTAGCAATATCTTATCTATACCCATAAACTACTAGTCTAATATCGTTGCAGGAAAATCGAACTATAGAAAGCATATAAAAATTTGTTGATTTTCAAGTCGGGATGGCCCACACCAGACTGCACCAGGCACATCATAATCGTTTACGTATACTGTAAGTGTTATTATATGAACTTTGTAGTTATTAGAACATTCACCAGGCCCATCATAATCTTAATTATGTCTCAAAATCTTCTTGTTCTTAAAATCCATGAGAAAATGAATTCATATATTACATATAAAAAATCGAATTTGGATGCTAAATATTTGATATGTCATTTCAAATATTGGTTATACACTTGTACCAACTGAATACAAATTTGGAAGTGTTCAATTAGCATCCAATTGCAAGACTATGCTGCCAAAGAATTACAATTACATAAAAGAACACATATTACCAATAAGGTACAAATATTGATTTGCTTTGCCATAACCCATTAGGTCTAACAGTGTCAAAAGAAAAGAAAAATTCAAACTTGGTAAGTGAGCATGATAAATATAAAATCTCAAAACTCACCTGAGAAAAATTAACAATGACAGGAAGAATATGTGCAACACAGTCCTCGGGTTTAAGCAGCTTCCCAAGGGAAGCACAACCCTCAACAGCTAGTAGACGAACAGAGTCTTGATCTGCAGTGGGGGAGATATGCATTAGCACAAGGCCAACAAACACAGGCTACGATTGTAAGAGGAAGAAACTTGATGGTAGCTGCAATTTTGTATTCAAGAACTATGACCATCTTATGCTATAAAAGACATATGTTATCACTTCCAACAAATGCTCAATACATAAATGTGTATTTATCAATAATCCTACATCATGACCACTGCTAAGGAAAGATCAAAGTAGATTTCCCATATTAGAAAACTAGTAAACAATGAGGATCCATCCCAATTATCATCAGCACGTGAGCGGTGAGCCCCAGTACAATAATAGCTACCAGAGTAATAATTCATCTGGAAATATGAACTAACATTCTATCTTGAATGAGTGTGACTGTGACATCCAGCCATGGAGGTAATCTGAAACTATTCATACATCTCTTATTTATTTCAGCCTACTTGTATAGCTGTACATATTACTTTCGCATGTTACATGAATTTTGAAATTCCTTATACATCCATGTTGCTGATTACATTATTTAAGGCCATCCAGTCATGGAATGGTAGTAGTGAAGAACAAACCATAATCTATATGAAGGTGGACTAAAACAGTGGGCTATGTGTCATATTGTAGATCCATATGTTGTCATAATGCCATCACTCATTACTAGTTTGGATAAAGACTAATTAATAATCATTCATATTTGATCAAATACGACAAGACTAACTTAATTACGGTACCTAGGTATTAGGTAAAAATGAACATCTTGAACTACTAAAATACTTGTTACTTTTTTAACTTAACAACTTAAAAGTACTTGTAGTAGCAATGAGCCAATGATGCTTGTTAACTGATCCAGCAAGTGAATTTCAGAGAATTAAATGGAAGCTAGCTTTTAGCATCTGTCTATCAAGTGTTCTAGTGGTTATTTCCCACTTCGATAGCAAGGCAATGAGTTGCGTTCAACACTATTGACTGCCCATCAGAAACTCGGCCTGACATCTAAAACTCCAAACTTCAAACATATGAAGGAAATAACTCACCATCCTGCGTAAGATCCTCGAAAATTTGCATGATGTCGGTCTTGAGATGAGCAGCTTCCACAGTAGCAGCAAACTTTCCCAAGTTTGACGCAGCAGCTCTCCTGACCATCGGCATGTCATCTTGACATAACTGGCTAAATACCGACCTCAGTTCCGCCTTCAATGTCTCTGATGCACTAGGATAAGCAATGTGAAACAGCCCACAAGCGGATACTCGAGCAGTGAACCATTCACCACCCGCCAGCCTCTGCAACCATAAACCGAAAGCATGTCACGCCTCCAAAATTAAACAAAACAGTAAGTATCAAAACTACTAATAAATTACAGTGAAATGAACCAACCTTAACCAGAGGTACAAACCAATCAACCAAATCAGAATCTCTCATCCGTGACCCGATCCTANGACATAACTGGCTAAATACCGACCTCAGTTCCGCCTTCAATGTCTCTGATGCACTAGGATAAGCAATGTGAAACAGCCCACACACGGATACTCGAGCAGTGAACCATTCACCACCCGCCAGCCTCTGCAACCATAAACCGAAAGCATGTCACGCCTCCAAAATTAAACAAAACAGTAAGTACCAAAACTGCTAACAAATTACAGTGAAATGAACCAACCTTAACCAGAGGTACAAACCAATCAACCAAATCAGACTCTCTCATCTGTGACCCGATCCTACAAAGCGACTCCACAGCTTTATCCCGCACACACGTTTCTTCAACCGTACACAGCGTCTCAAGTGGCGGTAACAACACATTTGCATGCTCAACTCCTCCAACATACGGAATAAACACACCTAACTCCTCCGCCATCGCAAGAAGTACCTCGTCATCGTCATCATTATTTTCACTCAAAAAAGGAATCAACTCCTTCCTAGTCCTCTCCTCCCCTAAAGCACGGGCAATCGTAGACAATCTTCTAATGGAATTTAACCTCAACTGAATATCATCATTCTTCAGCTCGTCTATCAATACCGCTATCGGATACAAAGGCTCGTCTACCATCGACATTCTACTTCACTTACTACTGCACATCATAACAGATTCAGTTAAATACCTAACTAACCATTTTATTCACCTAGAACACTAGTTTAACCCAATTTATCATCACTTTCGCATAGCAGCATATATATAAACGTAAAATCAGTGTGCTATATTACAACAATTCGAAAAATTAACCGCAACAAATGCGCAGGATCCGTAATAAAGGTTTAATAATAACTATCAAGTTCTTCACCTACGTCAACCGGAATAACCGACGAATTACTAATTTGCTACTCGATATAAACTTTATTTCACCTAAAACACTAATTTAACCTAAGTTATCGCCATTTCGCATAATTGCGTAAAATCAGTATGCTAAATTACAATAATTTAACCTATAACTTATAAAAAGGCCTAGGTCTTACTAATTTACTACTCGGTTAAATGAACTTAATTTATCATCAATTATGCATAAAAGGTGTATATACATAAAAATTAAAAAACAGTAAAATATTTAACAGTAAATTTTATAAAATAGCTGTAACAAATGTGAGATCCAAAAATGGCCTAAAATTATGAATCTAGAGGCTGATAATAATGAATCGTGTGAGTTAAATGATGGGTGTTTGAAGAAGGTGAGATATACTTAGGGTTTAATATCATTTTGGATGAATTAAATTGAAAGTTTATTGACTAAAGTAGAAAGGAATCGGAGAATGTTACCGACGGTAAGGACTGGGTTATGTTTTCCGGGTTTGATTGTTCAGCACCACAGAGAGGAAAGTGACTTTGTATTTTTCAGTGATGTTGAAATAAATGCTTTTTTTAAGAAGAAGGAAATTACTGTATGAAAGTAGCTTGTTGAAACTTTTTTTTTTTTTTTTTTATTGTGTCTTCCCTTTCAATTTTATTGTTGCATTCCAGATTTTAGAGAGGAGTGTCAATGTGTTATCTCGGGTTATTAGGGAGGAGCGGATAATTTTTTTAGTGGCACTACAGTAGTATCTTCGATTTATAATAACGATATTGTGATTAGGTATTTCGTTACACATAAAACGTAAACTAATTAAAATGTAATTTAGAAATTTTGTAACATGCAATAATTTAATTCAAAAAACAATTCTCAAAATGCATTAAAGAACGTTTAGTGAAACTGAAAGTGAAACACTACATCAATTTTGAAATAACTAACGATGCACATTATTCATCGCGTTAAAACTTCTTGGTGCACAACATTTGAAGTGTAGACTCCTTCTTAACTGAACTCTTGGGAGGCTTCACTAATACCTTTATAGTTCTGCGTGATATCCCTCTAGACGACGCAACATAAAATTGGCCTTGCGAGAAAATATAGTCCAGCAAAAAACATGCATATTTGGAGTTGACTGCCCTAAGCTTTGTTGATAGTCATCCAAAGCTAAGGTGCAAAAGGAAGTGTTTTCTCTTTAGTTTGAAATGAAGCAAGTCTTCTTCATATGGAGCAAGAGGAATTAGCAAGAGCACTCAAATTTCAGCGTGATGACCGACATCGATCTCAGCATTGATGACATTAGGATCAAAATGTTTATATATCAACTTCGGCCATTACATATATGTCAGATCGAGATTCCTTAAAAAAATAATCGGGCATCCAATTTTCAAGCTCAAATAGTAAGGGGCAATTCGCTAACGTTGAGTGAGTTTAGGAATTCCATAAGATAGAAATTGTTTGTGTCGTCTTCTACTGTATCAAAACTATAGTAAACTCTCTCCTCGTCCAAAATTCCATCAATTAACTAATCATTCATGTTGATAAGATTACTCTTGAAATTATATCAGCGGATGAATGTGCGTTGGTGGCCAAGGAAGGAAATGTTTCATTGATCAATGCATCTTTGAGGTAACCTCTTCAGTGTATGGAATGGTCATGTCATAAGGTATGCGTACATAGTTTCCATCGATGACCTTTTAACTTTGTCGCTAACTCGTAATAGAAAGTGTGGGAACCATAGATCTGTTAGTGCCTTCATGTTTATGGTTAAACGTATTTTCAAGGTTCATTGATAAAGAATGATTCATAAGAGAAAGGTTTTTAGATCTCGTACACGTTATGATACCATGGCAATAACCCTTAAGGCAAATTTATGGGAACAACTTTTTGAATTATGAATTTGATATTAGTAAAATTCATGGCCAAGGTTATGATGGGACTAGTAACATGAGAGGGGAATTAAATGGTTTACAAGCACTCGCTGTGAAGGATTGTCCTTATGCGTACTATGTTTACTACTTTGCTCATAGATTACAACTTGCATTAGTTGCTGCCTCAATGGAAGTTATACCGGTTCATCAGTTTTTCACAAAGTTGACTTCCGTTGTTAATGTCATTTGTGCCTCTAGTAAGGCCATGACGAGTTAATTGAACATTTGNTCGTTTAGTTCTCGGAAGTATAATTTGAAGATGGATCTTTTGCTTCTCAACGTGATGATGCTGATGCAACTTATACTTATCTGAAGTCATTTGAGTTTATTTTTATTCTATACTTAATGAAGGAAGTAATGGGGAGGACTGGTATTGATGAGTGCTCAAACACTCATCATTTTTGGTCGAATCCGAACTGCAAAACATCTGAAAACACTTAAAAACGCATCAAAATGCATAAAATATCCAAGGATCGTGTTTTATATGTCTCAAGTGCAAAATGTTTAAAAACAAATGAAAAATGAGCAAAGTATGCAGATTTGGCAGTTTCAGTCCCCCCAACTTTCAAAGATTGGCAAAAATAGTCCCTGGGGTTTAAAAATGTGGAATTTTATCATTCAAGGTCCCTGAAATGTTTTAGGTTGTCAAAATTGGTCCTTGAGTGAATTTTTGGGCAAATGGCAGAAAAGGTCCCTGAACTTTTGAAAATTGGCAAAAATGGTCCTTGGATGTTTAAAAGTAGAAAATTTGCATAAATGGTCCTTGTGTTATTGGAATATGGCAACTTTGGTCCTTGTGAGCAATTTGGAGGATTTTCAGTTTCATCCCCTCAACAATGGTGAAATTACATTTTTGGTCCTTGTTGTTTACTACAACCAAACGGCCCTCTTTATCCAATCCAAAAAATAAAACAAACCCAAGAACAAGCCAAATCCCTTAACCCACCAAGCCCTTTATTCCCACTGGCCCAATTCCCTTTATTAAAACCCCTGGCCCAATCCCAAATCATAAACACCCCGTTTTATTTTTAAACCCAGTCAAACCTTAGTTTGACTCACCCCTAACCCCCCAACAAAACACCCCAAAACCAGGGTACTTTCTCACCCTCATCATCCTTCCATATGCTCCCCCCACCTCCATAGCCACCTTAGTGTTCCACTTAACCTTTCCCAGCAATAAATGCCACACCTAATCCACTAAAACTGTCACAATTGTTTATAACAATTTTTGGCGCCAAAAGTCGTTTAAAGGTGGGGATTGAGTTTCAAGCATCCAACGGCTCAGAATTGGAGTGGGATTTGTTCAGAAGGGTCCATAAACCCTAAAAGTGCTATATAAAAGAAAAAAGATGGAGCATAGTTTAGTATCTAGTGTAACTTAGAATAATTTAGCTCGTTTAGTTAATTTTCTTAAGTTCTTTGTATTCTAAAGCTTTTAAGTGTTGTTTCAAGTATCCTCAGTGTATTATGAACCTTTATCATTAATCAATTTCAAGAATTTCAGTTTCAATTCGAGTTTTGCAATTTTCTTCTCAAAATCTCAATTGTGTTTAATCTTATTGGTTGTCGTTGTTATGGACTGAATTAGGCCACTTAAGCTCCTAGATAGCTTATTCAAGCTATTAGATACCTTAAAAATCAGTTTAGGACAAGAAAGCAAAAATACAAAAAAATCACATTTAATAAATAGAAAATCAAAAAAATTCATGTTGATGTTGGAGATGGCTGGAGCATGGTAAATTTTGGATGGCCATGGGTTAGAGGTCTTATGGAAGACCTATAGGATTGTTCTTGGGGTCCTAGTTCATGGTTTTATGCTTGGAAGTTCTTGTAAGCTTTTTCTCTTATTTTACCATTCACTGTTCTAGTGCTTAATTTAGCTTATCTTTGTGTTTTGTATGCTCATTCTGTGTGTTTAAGTAACATCAGTGCTCAAAATATAGTGCTTGTTCATTAGTTTTCATTTGTGCTCACAATTGCTTTTTCACTGTCAAACAATTTACTTTTGATTCTAGGGTGTCAATTGATATTGTTGATAGTTTTGTGTTTAATCTGCTCCATATAATCACAACTTAAGCTTCTGTACTTGTTTCAAGGATTAGATAAGTCATTCACTTGAAAAAGTTGATAATCAGTGAGATAAAAGGTTGTTTGGAACAAGCTTGTGCATTGTGTTGTTGTGGTATTTAGTGGTTAAGTCTTGTTAGTTCTTTATTCTTGAGCTTAATACTGTCCAATTTGACCAACACTTTGGTCACTTATTTGAGAAAAAGTCAATTCCTGTGATAAGCTCAATTTCCTTTTCACTGTTAAGGCTTTGTGTTCTAGACTTCATCATTTCATTGCATAATTGTTAGATATAGCTTAATTCAGTTGCATTGTAGTTTGTAACATCATATTAACTCAGTAATAATCAACCAAAGTTCATCAAAGTCAAAGTTTCAAGTTTTCATAAAAAGTCAAAAGTTCTCAGAAAAAAAGTTTTTGAATAAACTTTAGATTTTCTTCTAGGGCTTAATTTTAGGAACAGGGATTTGTGCTTTTGGAATTCTGTTATTTTGTTGGTTGGATTGCTTTAGTATTTTTCTCAATTTTTGGTGAGCTTGTTAAACTGCTTAAATTTGCTTATCCATTTAGTTGTTTTTCAAGAAAGTGCCCTGTGCACAGCTTTTGACCACTTTTCATAAGCTTGCAACTTGTTCAATTTTAGGAATTAGATTGTGATTGTTGGTGTTTTAGAAAGCCCTTCTGGCTAGTTTGTTGGTTGTATGCTTATTTGTCCATTTATTGCTTATTCATGTGCTTAATTGATCTCATCAAGTTTGCTAAAAACCACTCTCTATACTGATTGTCAGTATAGAAGAGCCTTTTTCATAAGCTCATAAAAAGCTCATTTCTTGGAATTAGCTTGTGAGAGTTGGTTCTCTAAGAAGCCAATCAACAAGTTTATTCAGTNTAATTGATCTCATCAAGTTTGCTAAAAACCACTCTCTATACTGATTGTCAGTATAGAAGAGCCTTTTTCATAAGCTCATAAAAAGCTCATTTCTTGGAATTAGCTTGTGAGAGTTGGTTCTCTAAGAAGCCAATCAACAAGTTTATTCAGTTCAGTGCTCATTTTCTGTTTTGTAGCTTATTTGATAAGGCTGCAAGCAGCTTTTTCTTTGTCCCAATTTTTAACTCACTGAGCAATTCAGTGAGTTCCAAGCTTTTTCATAAGCTCTTCATAAGCTCTTCAGTGGACCCCACTTGGTGAGCTTTGGCTTTTTGGAGACCTTACCACCCCATTTTGCTATCTCAGTGCTTATTTTGTGCTTTTGAGCTTATTTCATAAGTTAAAATTGCCATTAAAGTTGACTGCAGGGGTGTTTGGTTGACTGTGTGAGTTGGATTTGCTTATTAGCTTATCTTAGCTTATTCAGTGGTCCATTCTTGTTCATTTCACTTATTTCTAGTTCATTTAACTTATTTTCATCTTATTTTAGCTTGGTTATCAGTTTATTAACTTGTTTGAGCTTTTGAGTTTCATTTAAGCCAAAAAGCTTAACTGCTTATCTCATAAGCTCTCATTTTCTTTGTTTTTAAGTTTCAAAACTTTTGCTTTTATTAAAGTCTCATTATTTTAGTAGTATAATAGTTTTGTAAAAAGAAAATCACAAAAATCATCATTTTTAAATTAAGTGATAGTTTCTATTTAATATAGTTTAATTTTTAATTTTTCTTTTTACATTTTTGTTAAGTACCAATATGTTTTTATATTTTTCTTAAATTCTCAGTAACTTAAAGTATTTTTAGGAATTTTTCTAGATTTCTCACTTTTCATTTAGTATTTATTAGAATTTAAATTAGTTTAATTAGTAATTAGTAATTAATTAATATTAAATAATTAAAAAGTCTAAAAAATATTTTTCTTATTCTTAAAATTTTCTTTTGTCATTAGGATTGTTAAAATATGTTTTTCATCATCTAGATGTTTTTAGATTTCCATTTTCACTTTTATTTTCGTACGTAGACGTTTAATTAAAACGTAAACGTACATTTTCAGATTTGTAAACGTTTTCAGATTTCTAGTAATCGTTTGTAGTGATTGTTTATCATTTTCATTCATAATTTTGAAGTATAATTTCAATCAATCTCTTTCACCAATCCCCGTTTCATAAACGCTTGATCTCAGAATCGTTTTCTACACCATTTCACGCTTCGTCGGGATATAACGACCCGGGAAGAACTCCTATACTCTCCTTGGTGCATTGTGCCTTATCTAGTTTGACTTTTGTTGACCAAATCCTTGGTTGATTTTAGTTGACTGTTCAGGAGCAATCAGGTATCCTAAATCAGGCTTTGCAGAAGAAGAAACAAGATATTGGAAATGCTATCGAGCTCGTTTTAGCAACAAAGAAATGTCTCAATGACTTCAGAAATAATGGTTGAGACTTATTTTTTTTAACAGGTAATATAGATATGCTTGATATGGAAGCTCCATTTAAGCCTACTCGATATCGCCCTCGCCGACAAGATAATCATGTTAGTTTTGAGCATTTTTATTGAGTATATGTATTTCTTTGCATATTAGATAAGCAGTTGCATGAATTGAACACTATATTCAATGACGAGGCCACAGGGTTGTTAACTCTTAGCTCTGCTCTAGTTCCTAAAAAAGGGAACGTGTGATATTAGTAAGAGTTGTCATCTTATTGAGAAATATTATCCTACGGATTTTACTGGACAAGAGATATATTGGTTGAGAAGTGAGTCGGAGATTTTTAGCATTGATATGCAAAACAACAAGAAGCTAAAGAAAGGCTTCTAATATTGCTGAACTGTGCGGATCTCTTGTTAAAAATCAAAAGCGCGAAACATATTACTTGTTTGATAGGCTGATTCGACTCATCTTGACCCTTTCGCTTTCCACTGCAACAACTGAGCGGGCATTTTCAGCAATGAAAGTATGTAAGAATAGACTACGCAATAAGATGTCAGATGAGTTTCAAGCAGATAGCTTGGTGGTTTACATTAAAAAATAGGGGCAATTGCATATATACCCACTTAAACCATATTTGCATATCTATACTATCTTACTAGCAGGGTACCCGCGCGTTGCAGCGGCGGGTATCCTGAAATAAAATTTTTCGATGAATAATGTATTTTAGTTTATTATGTTCTTTTTGACAATAAATTTACGGATATCAAGAATTTTGTATAGCCCGTGCCCGTTCGGGCTCGAACCCGTTGGCCCGTGCCCGTTCGGGCTCGAACCCGTTTGGTCCGCGCTCGTTCGGGCTCAAGCTCATTTGGCCCGTTACCCGTTCGGGCTTGAATATTTGTATAATGTGTTTTATTATTTGTAGTAGTGAAATTTAATGCAGGAATTGTGTTTAATTTGGGGTTGTACTATACACACACCCCAAATCTCCTATATACACACCCTTTTATGCATAATGGGGTTGTACTGTGTGCATAGCGGTAATGTACTGTGTGCATAGCGATTTGTACAGTGTCCTATAGGGGGTGTTGCTATAGCAACTCCTTTTATGGTTGTACAATATGCTTGATAATTTGTATTTCTTATGTAAGGGGTATTTTAATAACTGTATTAATTGTATTTATTGACCAGTTAAGTAATTGACTATATTAAATAGCATTAATGTGGTGTTTTGTTGTACACTATGCTTCTTGTCTTGTACGTCTGAAAATTATGTGTATTAAAGTGTTGTACACTATGTTTCTTTTCTTGCAAGTAGTAGTCATTATAGTTATTAATAACATTGACCACTTTAATATCATTAATGTTGTAAGTCTGAAAATAATACATCATGCTTATTTTGTTGTACACTATGCTTATTTTGTTGTAAATCTGAAAATTGGTTGCAGCTATTGTACATTGTGCTTAAATGGTTGTAATTTTTGGTGAAGGGGTGTTTTTAATAGCATTAATGTTGTTTGATAGAATTTTGGTCTTAAAATGACACCACGCTTTATTTTGTTGTACAATATGCTTACTTTATTGTAATTCTGAAAATTGGGTGCATTAAAGTGTTGTAAACAATGCTTAATTTCTTGTAAGTCTTAAAATTTTGGAGAGAGGGTCATTCATGCTTTATATGTAGTATAGATAATGTATTTAGGACATCTATATTTAGAAGTGTTAAAATGTTTAAGATCAAAAACATTTCTTTAATAGGAAAGATGCATACACATATAATTAAAAGCCTAGAAATTTAAGTGTCCTCAAAAAAGTTCGGGTTGTTACAAATATAACTTTCAATACTTGTAATTTTTTAAGACTTACAAGAAAAGAAGCATAGTGTACACTACTCTAATGCACATAATTTTCAGACTTACAAGACAAGAAGTATAGTGTACACCACTTTAATGCACATATTTAGAGAAAAAAAAAAAAAAAAAAAAAAAAAAAAAAAAAAAAAAAAAAAAAAAAAAAAAAAAAAAAAAAAAAAAAAAAATATTAGTGGTGTTTAATGTAGTGAATTAATTAATTGGTGAATAAATACAATTAATACAGTTATTTAAACACCCCCTTATATAAGAAATACAAATTATCAAGCATATTATACAACCAAATTAAACATAATTCATGCATTAAATGTAACTAATACAATTAATAAAGCAAATTATATAAATATTCAAGCCCGAACGGGCAACGAGCCAAATGGGCTTGAGCCCGAACGGGGGCGGGCCAACGGGCTCGAGCCCGAACGGGCACAAGCCAATGGGCTCGAGCCTGAACGAGCACGGGCTAAACGAAATTCTTGATATCAATAAATTTATTGTCAAAAAGAACATAATAAATTAAAATACATGATTTACCGGAAAATTTAATATCAGGGTACCCGCCGCTGTAACCCGCGGGTACCCTGCTATATACCCAAAACATGCTTAACTTGCATTGTACATTATGCATTGAAAACTTGTATTTTAGGAAAATATGCAAGTTTTTGAGTTTTATTGAGTATATATGCAATTCTCCCCAAAAAAATAAATTGTTGAAAAAATCGACTCTAAATCTTAATTGAAGAATTCAAAAGTTTTAAAGGTCGTCTAGCCGAGCTGTAACTTTATTTATTGTGTCATTTTTATCTTTTTGCTTCGTTTAACTATATTTTGATATATCGCTTATTCAGTTACTGGGATGTTGACTATTTTTTGAATAATGATTTTTTTTTTTCTTTTTCTTTTTTGGTACATGTATATTATGATTTTCATTTCAAATTTGCGAGCCACCATAAAACAACTTTTTACTTTGCAAAATGTTATTAGCGTTAAAGTTGATCGGTCAATACGTCTTGTCTTAAAAAATAATATGTAAAAGACACTCTTAGACACAACAACTCAACCAAAAGAGTGTTTAACCACATCAGGAAACGTGACTTTGCAAAGTCCTTTTTCTTCATCACATGAGTTACGTGCCACCCCCTCAAATCAAAGCCCGTGAGGGTTTAACTTTGATATGATTGTGCTTTGGTGTTAAAAAGAAATTAGTTTTAGTTGGGTGAAATTCGGTTTTCAATTGGTTTGGTTTTATTCTATTGCAATTCGGCACAAGACATTTTTCTCTAGGACATGTTGACGGCATTTAGACAACAAATTGTGCATGAATTATCGACTTAGATTCACAATTTAGTCTAAGACATAATTGTTTCTAAACATGCAAAAACTAACATGAAACCCATAATAAAAGTATGATTCTTGGTTTTAATATATTTTATTTGGTTTTATCATACCCGGTTTTGGAACAATAATTTTGTAGTTTTATTTCTATCGATTATTCATTTTGATTTAGTTCTAGATGACATTTTATGTAATGAATGATGAAATAACTAGGAAGGGTAGTCTAGTAAAATATGAGAAGTCACAACAGCGTTTAGCGCAAGCAAATCTGAAAATGGTCAGGTCAATTCTCCGAATATTAAAACTTTACTTAGTTTGAGTACGTGTGACAGTTAAATCAAGCCTTGTGAATTAGTCAATCTTCACAAACCACACTTAAAAAAGTTAGATAAAATAAAATGAAGTATGGACTGCTAGTGAGAACCAAAATTCGTTTACAAAGTAAGTAGGCTAGTGTACTTTGACACCAATAAAATGGGCTATAGCATATTTGGGCCAGAGGCCATGTTGTTGTCTGGCCAGCATGATCCCATCCCACCTTATCCAAACCAAGCAAAATCCTCTGCACACACAATCAATGCCTTGTTTCTAAATTTCATAACCAAATTATCTTTCTACTTCTATCTTTGTTTCTAAAATAAGCAAGATGTTGTCAATGTCTATTCACCAAGGAATCAAACCTTTATGTCCTCAAAGCACAAATGCTGTTGGAACCTTGAAAACAATTTCTTTGCACCCATCATCATTAAATTTCTGCAACAAGCAAACACATGCTAAAAGATTGCATAAACTATCTGTTGCAGCTGATTTGAATGAAGCTGTTGTTGCTGAAACTGCACCACCCACCCTTCCTGATGATAAAGAAGATGAGGTAACTATATTATAAATTTATAATACCATTACTCTTTTATTTTTGTTATGGTTATTCATTAAGTAATTATAGTGTATGTTAAGACTATGCATAAGAACTTAAAGTTTCAACATAGGACCAGACGAACATTTATCGGGCAGAATGCTAATGGTTCTAATTGGTTATCGATATTTGAGAATGTGATGTAGATTGCTAGGTAACATGTTAAAAGAAACAAAAATGATGTCGCATTTACGGAAATTAAGATATAAGTCTACTAAGTGT
Organism: Artemisia annua; assembly: GCA_014162995.1. Taxonomy (NCBI): domain Eukaryota; kingdom Viridiplantae; phylum Streptophyta; class Magnoliopsida; order Asterales; family Asteraceae; genus Artemisia; species Artemisia annua. The sequence continues at coordinate 79,128 of LBNU01011002.1, read as the reverse complement.
GGGCGATTAATAGTTCTTTCTTGGAAGCCACTATAGATGGAAGTGCGGCAAGTGCCCAACGATAAGTTGTTTTAATGGAATGCATTCTTCCTTGTTAGCTATAACCCTACTATCTGACTTGCATAAGTGAGAAACTAGAAAACCTTACAACTTTAGATGCTAGCAGCTAGCACATACGCATTTTGCCAAACAATGTCATTTTGAATTTATCATGGTGAACTCGTAAAGTTAAGGTAGATGGCATGAGGTAATTTGCAAGAAATACAAAACAACATTGTTCTTGTGTACTACTTCCTATTTGGATATAGCTAGGAGCCTAAGAGTATGCAAGCAATCACTCGCTTTCGGATAAGTTGTACGTAATTTTGACTGTTGGCTTCATTGTGTCTTGCTCTTGGCTATGTGTCTATGACCCATGATCCTATTAACATGTATTTTGATGTTAAAGTGAGTTAAAAATGTGCAACATTAGGCGAAGAAGATACAAAAACCAAGGCTAGTGTTGAAGTTCATATGGATGGAGAAGAACATCGGGCTTGGACTTGATCAAGTGATACCTGGACATGGGACCGTCCCTTTGAGTCCTTACTTCTTTTGGCCGAGGAAAGATGCTTGGGAAGAACTTAAGACTACTTTGGAAAGCAAGCCTTGGATCTCGCAAAAAAAGATGATCATCCTCCTTAATCAAGCTACCGATATCATCAACCTTTGGCAACAAAGTGGTGGCAATTTGACTTCCTAAAACAATTTTTTGTAACTTCCAACTTGAGTTCAATCGTTTGTTTGTCGAAATTGTTTGTTAAATGCACTTTACTTTGTAAAAGTAATTACCTTTTAGAAAACAAAGTTGTTAGCAATTTCTGTGTGCATTTAACATATAGGCATACAATATCTATTCCGGTGTTGCATGTTTTTAAAAAAAAATAATAAATAAATAAATAACTAGTTGTATCATTTTTTTTNGACCTCTAAACTTAAGCCAAGAGAAAGAATACAAACGAATATTATCGAAGATGTCACATTTCCTCAAAGAATGAGAGCTAAATGTAACATCGTTGTGATACCTCCAAATCAACCACAACGTAGACACAATAATGATAAACATACGATGCTTCTTCTCTTTACGAACGGGCCACGAATTCAACCAATCTTTCCAATGAGAATTAGAAGTGAACAAAGGCATGGAAGGGTCGCACCATACTCGAACAAGCCTCCAAATACTCAAAGCAACCTCGCACTCAAAAAAGATATGCTCACATGACTCCACGTTGTGATTGCACGAAGGGCATGAAATCGTGTGAATTTCAATCCCTTTAGCAGAAAGATTCAACCTGTGCGGGAGCCTATCCAACCTTAAACGCCATAAGAAGAAGTTGACTTTACGAGGGAGAACTTTATCCCAAATGGTTTCGAGGTCCAAAGAAGGCAAAAGAAGATTATAATATGGCGACGAGTATCACCAACCGAGAAAACACCGTCGTTGGAAAGAGACCAAACACAAGCATCTTCATCCGCATCAATAACAGTGTGACCAATCTCAATCAACAAGTCGTTAAGATAAGCCGAGTTGCGAACCCATAAGTCTGTCCTAGACCAATTCCAACACCATTGACCGTTGCAAATACGGTCTGTAATCAAACAATCCTTGTCTTGTTCCAAACGAAATAGCCTATTATATCGAAGATAAAGAGGGGAGTCACCAAACCAAGTATCCTTCCAAAAACGAACTAGAGAGCCACAACCCACTTTAAATCGTAAAGAATCCAAAGGGATAAAACCTCTCGAGTGCAAGTAGTTAGAGGATCCAACAATCTTTGCCCATAAACCATTAGATTTGCATCCATGATGATCAAAACCGCCTTCTTGCCCATGAATCGCCTTAATATTTTTAACCCAAAGAACTTTCGGGTTTGAGCACATTCTCCAACGCCATTTTTGGAGTAAGGCGAAGTTAAACGATTTCAAACTACCAATGTCCAAACCACCTTTATCAAGAGAAGCAAAAGCGTTAGACCACTTGATCCAGGCAATTTTTCTCGAGTCTTGAGAACCTCCCCAGAAAAATGAAGCAAGAATACTCTCCAAGATCTTCAAAACCGTATCAGGAGCTTTAAAGATGGAGAGATAATAAATTCCAAGACTTCCAAGGACGACTTTTGTTAATGTGAGACGACCACCAATGGAAAGAAGATTAGCCTTCCAAGATGAAAGCTTAGCACGAAACCTGTTAATGATAGGCGTCCAAGTTGTATCATCTTTTTACCTGTTTCAAAGTAAAAAAGAACATACGTTACTATCGTTAAACGCCTAATATGCCTTCAATACCCGTTAACCCTTCTATAGGCACTCGTACTACAAAGGATAAAAAAAGCTTGTGTTTTGTACTCAGTTAAAAGATTGATATCAACTTATACGGTCTGGTTTGTGAAATTACTTAGCTAGAGTTTACATGTTTTTTAAACATTTTTTACGAAGTAGAGTTACCGATAAAAAGACCTTGTGTATTTCACAAGCTTCAAAATATTTTACCATCGAACAAAACTTATTTTAAAGTCTTGGATGACGCGTTTGAGAGCTTCTAGCATTTATAATTGAAAGATTTTCTTGACAATGATCGTTTGGGTTTCGGGAATTCACGAAAACCCGATAGATGTTTGCCACATAGTGTAAGTTTTCGATAAAAATATCAATTTTTTAGAAATGAACCTGGTCCTGAACTTATATGTCACACAAATGCATCTTATTAATTTATTTACTAGTTTTAATGAAATCGTACATTTTAATTCATTTTTATTCCATTACACTCGTAAGATAAACATTGTGCACCTGATAACTTACAATCCTCAATCCGCACCAGCATTTTCTTTTGTTTACTTTCGCTTTTCAAATACCACTAAAGATGTGTTCAACTTTTTCGACATCTTACACTAATACTACGATTACGGCTATGTTTGGAGCTTTTTGAGGCAATGAGCAGTGAGCAATGAGTTTTTTGTTTTGTAGTGTTCGTTTTGCAAAAGAGCGGTGAGCTTTGCTATTTTTTAAGAAAGCTCATTTTTTCAATGATTCTTTAAGAAGCTGTGAGCGGTGAGCAAAGAGCTGTGGCTACTACTCACAGCTCACTACTACAGATACAATTACTTTTGCCAAACATACCCTAGATAACCCTTTTGTTAATTTTGCCAAACACAGCTTGAGCAAAAAGCTTGTTGTTGTATAAAACGGCGTCGTAACAGAAAACAAAATTTCCTTATACGGAGGAGCCCCAAACAAACACATCACTCTCTTTTCATTGACACTCGAAAATATTTGGGGCATTTTTATCTTTACTTTCCCGCCATTTTCCTACAATCTGAAACCCTAACTCGATAAACGATGGCTCCAAAACCTGATAGTGCAGAAGGTTAGTTTCATTTCTATAAATTTATTTATATATATCTATTCATCCATAGTTTAATTTTTATTATTTAATCTATTCACCGTTGTTTAATTTTGCAGGAATTGTGCTTAACTTCGTTAACGAGGTAATAATAATTAATCTCCTCTCTCATTTCTACACTTTATATAACCACTCTTATCACTATCTGCGTTTTTTTTTTTTTTTNCAGAAGGTTAGTTTCATTTCTATAAATTTATTTATATATATCTATTCATCCATAGTTTAATTTTTATTATTTAATCTATTCACCGTTGTTTAATTTTGCAGGAATTGTGCTTAACTTCGTTAACGAGGTAATAATAATTAATCTCCTCTCTCATTTCTACACTTTATATAACCACTCTTATCACTATCTGCGTTTTTTTTTTTTTTTTTTATAAATTATTGTATCATCAGTTTCATTATTTTGTTACTTTTATTGGCGATTAAAATACGTTACGCCTTATGTCGAAATGATATTTTTTTTTTTATAAGTTTGTTGATTCCGGAATGTAGAAAAATGCATTGATGATATGCGGATTTAATATAAGGTCTTTTACCGTAGGGACGGAACTAGGACAAAAATATACCAGGTGCATTAATAAAAACTAAGAAAGGCGAGAAATATAATTTTTTGGACAGGGTGCATTTAAGAAAAATCGAGCTGTTTTACTAAAAGTTTGTGCTACGTAATAAAAATCCTTGTGACCCTCCGTGGTTGCGTCCCTAGCCATGAGTGTAATGTTGCTTATAGTTAGTGCTATAATTTAGATTATTGCTTGGAAATGAAGTTAGAGGGAGAGAGTTAGTTAATGATGATGTGGTACGGTTAAAATAATCTATGTAACATAGGGTGTGGTATTAGCGTAAGTTTGTTTAGTGTTGGAATCGGTGAACTGATGACTTGCTTTTAACTGTACCACATTGTGCCTCGGGATATTATCAGAATAAGCAAAAGTTACTTCTAAAATGTTGATGACTTGCTATTAACCCTATTGCATTGGTGTAAAATGCTCAAGGACCGTGGTGATTTTAGATAATGGATTCGTAAAAGAGGAACTTCGCACTTATAAGATGAGTTATCTTTTATGGCTTGAATTAGTTTGTCATGACATTATGAGGATAAGAGATATTTGCTAAGTTTCCTATCATTTATTCTGTTTATAGTACATCTAATATCTCGTGTGAAGAACAAGTGAGTTTTAGAGCTACTGTGTTTGGAATGTAATGTGTGTTATGATTTCTGTCTGTTCATATGGTGTTTGTTTGGCTTGCAGTTGTACTTCTTTATGGTTATCAAAGAGTTAAAAACCATGGTTCTGTCTCTGATCTATCTTTTGTGGTTTCGCTTTTTACAGCAAAATAGACCACTGAATTCTCAAGTTGTTGCTGACTTCTTGCAAAAGTTTAATCTGAAAAAGACGGCAATTCAGAAGGCTCTCGATAGTCTTGCTGAAAGTGGAAAGATAACATTTAAAGAATATGGTAAACAGAAGATATACCTTGCTAGGCAAGACCAGTTTCAGATTCCAAACACCGAAGAGCTGAATCAGATGAAGGATGAAAACGCCAAATTACAAGACATGGTGGACGAACAAAAGAAAGCAAACAGTCAGCTTGAGGGAGGTACTCTTTCTAAAACCGTTATTATATTGTTCAATGAATTTAGTAATATCCATTATTTCTGGCATTTAATACATGATTTTTGTGTCATGTTATGTCGCTAAATTATGCACACAATGTCCCGTTTAGATATTTAACATATGTTGCATGATACTGTTTTTGTTGCAGAAATAAAATCTCTGCAGTCAAACTTAACACTGGATGAGATACAATCAAATGATGCAAAGCTAAGGAATCAGGTTCTCGAAATGACTAATTACACATTTTGCATCTTGATATACCGCTATTTATTATGTGTAATGTGTTGTTTCTGATACTAAGCATTTTCCAACTGTAATAGGTTAAGGAAATGGAAAACAGATTGACTAAGTTACGTGAAGGGGTGACCTTGGTAAGCCCAGAAGAACGAAATGCTGTTGAGAAAACTTTCTCAGATACAATCGGTCATTGGAGAAAGCGGAAGAGGATGTTCAAAGATGTCTGGGATACTATTACTGAGAACTCACCCAAGAATCCAAACGAGATGAAGGTTCTTTTTGTGTAAAACCCTTTGGTGCAAGTGTTTGATGTTGCAAATATAATTTTCTAATATTATATAATTGCGCAGGAGGAACTTGGCCTTGAATATGATGAAGATATCGGTGTGAGTTTGCAGACATATATTAATCTCGTGCCACATGGAAAGAAGCGTCCCAGGGCTTAATTGATTTTATCCAGCGTTGCACAAATTCTAAATGTATATGCAGGTAGGTACTTGCATGCCTGTAGAGGTAAATCAGCTAGTAAATTAGTAGCCTGGTTACTTTCAAAATGTTAACTATCATGACTTTGATATTATATTAGTCTTTATATATGTTATGTAAATTGGTTTAAAGGATACAGAAAGGCCATACAGCTTTCGCTATTATATTGGTAAGAAATGAAACACCGTTTAAGCTTTTGATATCTACCTTTTTACAAAATGGTCCCCTGGATTATTTGAAAACTCAGAAAAGAGTTGACAAAATTGACCATTTTGTATAAAAATCCCATGAAGAATAGTACAATACTAAAAAAAATGGTTGACTAGGTATTACTACTAGAAGTGGTAGAAATAATCAATGTCTTCTGAGAAGAACAACTCAAAGACGATTTGAAGTATCAGGCTTAATAATAAATTCTAGATACTATGTTTGCTATCTCTTTTCAGTTGAGATTCCTCTATTCATACATTAGAATAACATGCATACACCTTTTCTTATTATTTGACCAGAGTGTTTTACATATTTGACTAAGAGTCAAACACTTGCATTAAACTATCTGTCCAGTCTTTTAGGAAGAAAGATGTATAATTTTTATCTTGAAAGGGTGTTAATTTTATAATATTTGCTCAGTAGATGCAATTGACATCTGTGTCTTGACCAGCTCAAATTTCTTACGAAAACGATTTGATTATCTAGCCGCAATGAAGTTAGCACAATCAGAGAAAGTAGCTTTTCTACAATCACTGCTTGAACAATAGTCAAAATTAGATATGCCTAACCAGGCAAGAACCTATCACCATTCACCAACACAATTAGCCATTTAGCAAGCCATGCTGGACTACTAATTTTTATTTATTTAGTATGGTGTCACTATGACCTTACTTGTGTGGCTGATGCAAATAAGTTATACAAAAGTATATATAATATTTTGGCACTTTTTATCCATAATTGTTTACTTGTCTACTGCTGTTTTGGTGTACTTTGCAAGAGGAATTATGTGTTGATAAGAAAAAAACTAGGTATGGCGAAACTAAATAGTAGAGGTAACAATTTCAACTCCTTTATCTCAAACAGGTAGAAAGTAGTCCAATGTTTGTTTTGAAGCCATACCACCTCGGTGTATTAAGTTTTAAACTAGTGATGTAATTATATTTTTATGTAATTCGCAATCCGTCGATTAGTATTAAAACTGGACGTAATTTAACCTGATTCGGCCCATTTCAACCCTTTTTAAAGTAACCCATTTCAACCGAGTCCTGTTTTGACCCCTTACTCAACCAGCCTATCTTGCCACCTCTACTAATCAAAGTACTAAACAGATAAAGAAGTTAGTTTTACAGAAAATTAAGTATAGATGGAAAACTCATCACAATGATCTATATACATAACTATACCCCAAAAAGATACATTACTATACCCAAAACAATACATTAACTATACCCAAAAAAGAATGAATAAAACCAGTCTGCATAATCACTGCAATACTTGTTGCTTACAAAAGTCTGATATACTTGAAATGTGCTTATCGTCCATACACTCGTTTGGTCCTCACGGTATTTATCTTATTATCCAAGTCTTGTTGGAATTCCATGTTTCCAGAACCTGGACCTGCCTTTGGGTTAACTTCTTGTTTGGATGGAAACTGCTTATAAGATGAGAAATGTGCAGTCCTAGATTGAAACCATGTTTGCTCATCTTCACTCTTGTATTCACTTTCATCAAAAATCATCTTCTTCTCGAACGACTCTATATTATCGTCTTCAGAGTAACCATCTGAATCTAAATCATCAAATTCGTTCACTTCCTTGTAGTATTTAGATCTTTCACCTTCAGTTTCTTCAGTGATTTCTTCATAATCTGAGTCAGAATCATATCTTGGAGATGGGACCTTTCTAGGTCGATAATCAGGACTAGCTGGACCATCGGAATCAAATGATTCCAAGCGGGCTAGTTCCACCGCTGCCCTGGCGGCAGCCGCTGCATATGCTGCTGCCTCAAAGGCATCTTGTGCTGCATCTGCTGCATCCTTGTAGTTTCTTCTCTCTTTCATTGACTCAGACAAACTCAAAACCTTTTCCATTTTTTTTGGCAAAATAGTGGTTTCTGTATTAAGTTGACTGGGTTTCTTTTCAACAACCAATTGTTCCTGCAGTCACAAATTTACACGATAAGTTTATATGAATATAACTATATATTGAAATTTAGTCATTTACTTGGACTTGTATAACAAGTTTCTAACCTCAATGATTTCTGTCGAAGACGTCTCCAGTTGCAGAACTACACCGTTCTCTTTAGCAATTCCTGCAAGAATCTCTATTCTGCACTCCAAACTCGACCACTTGGGTGACCACTTTTGTATCATCTAACACCATAAAAGCATGTTTTAGCTTTTGAAAACATCAAAACTTAATGTTTGTAAAAAGATAGAAATATCATTCTATTTCTCTTACCTTTTGACTAACTCCGCAGTTGCTTCTTAACTCAATAGCACCATTTACAAATTCTTTCCCGAAACGCTTTATCAGAATTCCACGAATCTCTTGAAGCTCTGGGAACTCCCCACATCTTGGAGCCGCATATATCAGGCTTGATGCTGCCTCTTTAAGTTCTTCTGGACAACCACTGGTGACGGAACAAAAAAGAAAGAATTTATGTGATTAATAGTCCAAACATTTCTATAAATTTATGTCAAGTATATCTTGCAAAAGTACATACTCTGCTTGTTCTATGAGGCTGATCTTTTGTATGAGCAGACGACAATAGCTGTCTGCCATATCATACACATCTAACATGTTCTGGTCCTTGATCACTTGCTCAACCTGTCACATGTAATTTAATTAACATTATGCATATAATTTCATCATTTTATATGTTCAAAAAACATTATTGAAGAGAGTAAGTACCCGAATGAGTGCTTGTTGATGGTGGTTTAGTCTTAGGAGTTGAATGATGTCAGAACGGGCTATGTTGAACCGAGCACGGCGATGGTTAATGAGGAGGGGAAGGCGGGAAATGGCAAGTTTTAAAGTGGTTTTAAGCTTCGAGGTCTTGGAATTCCGGCCAAGGAGANCGCCCGAGGAGAGCATCAAGCTTTCTTCCCATGATTCTTTCTATCTGTATTTTTGGGATGTACACTATGCACAATTCACCAAATGAGAAAGAATGGTTCAATTAGTAGGAAAAAGAGGCTGAGACTCTTAAGCAAAATACAATTACAATGTAAGAGATACTAGACAACATATAAAAAAGCCAATATGAGACCTTTTATTATGACCAAGAAAGTGATATTTGGATACTTATTATTTGTTACCTTTAGGTTTATTGTTGTTACAGATAGGCCCCTTTACTTTTAGAATGCTATTTTTCACCATGTATTAATTATTGTTTTTGAATTAGGGAGGGGCAAACTGTATATAAACTCATTACTAGTAGAGAAGTTGTACAATATGGGGCCGAACGAAGCGATATTGACTTGTATATCATTGCCATTTCTCGGACTGTCTATTTATCAGTATCCATATAATGTGTTACACACCTATAGTGAAACAAATACTTTTTTCAATGTATTAAGTTTACTAAGATCGCGGCAACTAAGCTACCATATACATATACTTCTGGGTGAGAGCTGACTATAATGCTCCGAGGATATATCATTGAGCATTGTTGAGGTCATTTAAATGGTACAACTAGGTCCAAACTCCGAACTCGCAAATGTGCAGTAGATGCACAAAGAGGGAAAGGTGAGGGGTTCTTTGTATTTTTGGCATTTTAAGCGACTTATGTTATAAATCAAACGTTGGTGATACACTCCATGTACACCTGTACATAGAGAGTTCAATCCGTGGGGATAATTAGATCAATATATTATTAAGTTCTTTGGTCTTTTCATATCATATTACGTAATAAAAAAGATAAAATTGTCAAAAGTTAAAAACATGATATCTATTAGCTAGTTCTTTTAATGTGCAAATCACCTCTTTTTACCTCTTTTTAGCTCTATTGTGTGTAATAACTACACGAGCATGTCAATGAGAAAAGAAACATGAATTTGTTGTCATGCATATTAATTACGTATTAACTATAGTTACTACAATTAAAAATAATAATAATAACTATTAAAAACAAGGTTTATAATATAAATCACTTTGGATTGTGAATCTTAGGGCATCCACTATGAGAGGTTCATGAAAAGGTTTATAAAATATGAAGAGGTTTATAAATTTAGTCACTATAGTGAGATGAGGTTTATGATGACATGAAATGAAATAGGTCTAAGTTCTTAGACCTTTTCATTACAACTAAATACATGTAACTCATTTAATACCTCATCAAGTTATAAAGTTTTAACAAATTTAAGCATAGTGGTAATAGGTTTATAAAATGAGAAATTTATGAGCATATGACATGGAAATTATATAAACCTTTTCAAAAGGTTTACCATTGGAGATGCTCTACATTTCATGAACTATATAAATACTTTCTTTTTTTATTACGAGTATAGTCATAAAGTCATAATTCTTACGGGTGCATCATATTCTACCTGAGATTAGATCTTATGCTATCTGAAATTTGCAATAATCCAGTTCTAAAAAATAAACATCAAATTGATTATCAAAGACTGGTTTTTATATTTAAAGTACATAAACCTATTTTAAACAAATGTTTCTATCATAAGCATTTTGATACTCGTTACGTGTACCACAACAAGTCTTAAGATGACATAAGCGCGTTACGGCCAATTCACTTGCAGACCAAATTATACCAAGTCTCTTTAGACGTCTGAAAATCATTGAATTGACCCTTTTTTGTTGAAATGTTATTTTCCAACCTTAAACTTATCCTTATACTTTAGTTTATTTCATTCAAAAACTAAACAACATGCAAATATGCAATCTTATATTCCATCTAACACTTCGTAGTAAACAATATTTGTTGGTTATTAATATATGTTCACTTTAATTTGAAGGAAAAAGATATGTTATTTCGCTAGGTCAGCCTACTTATCAATTTTTCGGGTCCATTATTTGAAAAACTAATCGTTCAAGTGGTCAAGTGGTAAAGAAGTCTAAATTCTTTGAATGTTCATAGAAAATTCTAAAAACGGCCACAAGATTGAATACCGGTTAAACGCGTATATCAAAGAAAAAGAAAGGAACTCGATCGACTTTCCCTGATAACCTAAACGTGAATCACTCTTCGTTTACGCCAAGACTCAAAAGTGTTATGGATCTTTGTTGTGAGAAACATATGAAAACTGTCAAGATCATTATCATTAGTGTAACTAGAGATTGCTATCAATTAAAAAGTTAAACTAAACCTAATAAAGTTGATATCAATTAGACATCAGATATATTGCTCCAGATATATTAATCTTTTTTCTGTTTGCTTAAAGATAGGATTTGGATGCAAAACAATTTTCAAGACTAAGAAAAAGACCCAATTGTACGTCCTTGTCTTCTAACAAGTATAAACAAATAAATCAATTGAATACGATAGGTATTTTCCCTAGCAAACTAAGACGCAACTTCACTAATTAATTTTACTATTGGTTATAATAACTTGTTGGGTTCTTTTCTTGACTCGTTAAGACTAAAAATATTGGATTTGAATGAGTCTCTTCTAAGTTCTTACGTAAATTCACCTGAGGACAAACTAAATATTCTAAAGCTAAAATACATATATAAGAAAACTACAAGAATTATGCCCTTCGTCGTTTTTATGACATAAAGGTAGTCTTCCTAAGTAAAAAAAAGTTATTGATAAAGTCGTATATCCTAGAAAACTGTCGATTCTTTTGCTTAGTCTAGTAGATATGAATTTCAGTAATTTGCTAGGTATACACCTTTTTTTTTCAACAAGAATCTTAAATGCATGTTGTTCATTAATAGTTAAACAAGAAGCTAAGCTTACTTTGATTTGGTTTCAAGAATGTAGAAGGCAGCCGAATGGGTGTATGTCGATGAAGAGAACAATCAGGAGCAAGCAATGTATGTTGTTGTATTCTATTAGGTTTAATGCAACGTGCTTCACTGATGTCATTTATATAGTTTTCCTATCAACCATATCAACTTCCCACAAAATAGGAGACTATCACCGACACGATTATAATATAAAAATGTGAAGAAAAAAAAAAAAAAAAGGTTCGTCATCACCCCGCATTTGTGATAATCTCTATCTTCGGATAATTATAATTACTTAATTACAGTAAATTGCAAAACGTCCCTACAGTATGTTCAAATCACAAATGCAGTTTTTATCTTTTTGAAAGTGACACTTTCGTCATTGTGGAAAACCTTTAGTGCGAAATCATCATATCCATGCAAAGTGAAATGACTAAAATGCTCTTTACTTCATTGAGACGTACTTTCTGATCATTTATTGGCGGCAAGAACGATATCCGCACTAATAGTTTCCCGTAAAGACGATGTTTGCACTTTTGAAAAGGTAGAGATTACGTCTACGATTTACACATACCAAGGACCATTTTGCAATTTACTCTTATAATTATAACCCAAAAACATTTACTTATTAAACTATAATAAACGTCGTCCTTATAGTTTTTTCATAAAAAATTTCATGTATAAGTTATTGCATTCAAATTAAATAAGCATGTATGGTTAAGAAGTCGACATCCCTATTTACTACACATAAGAAGGCAAACCACAAGTTGCTAATCGGTCCACAAAGTAGACCAAAACATATAATGTAGACAATGATTTGTATAATCATCTTATTCTGTAGTATCCATTATTGTCATTTCATTTTGTACCATGTTAAGGTTCACTTTTTCTATGAGTAAAGGAAGGAAAATCATACATTTTGTGGGAAAATGAGCATTATATCAGTCGATTTGATAGGACTTTACAATACAAGAGCAACTATACTTAAACCACCATATTGAATATGATTATATAACACATACTTTCATGGCCTTCTTTATAGTTAGAGCAATCGAAATTCACGAGATAACCCTTGTAGGTTATTGTGGTTTTGTTTTGCTCTTTACACTTTCACCTTACATGAGTTTTGTTTTATGGTAAAGATTATCTTTTATATAATAAAACAAAACCCTTATTGGGAATTTTCCATTTCAAAAAAATCAATTCATACCTTATTTAGTAATAATTGTATTTAAAAAAAATTATTTTCTTATTAGGTACTCCCTCCGTCCCAAAATAAGTGTCCAGTTTGACTTTTCAGAGTCAAACTGGTTCAACTTTGACCATATCTATTTTTGCGGGTGTTTCATAATACTTGATGAAAAATATATGAATGGATTGGATTTTAAGTGTATTTTTCATTGGTATAATTTTTCATCAAGTATTATATAACACAAAAAAAATATTTAAGGTCAAAGTTGAACCAGTTTGACTCTGAAAAGTCAAACTGGACACTTATTTTGGGACGGAGGGAGTAACATTTTATATTTATCAATAACACAAGTAGAAGATAAATACAAAAAATATAGATAAGATACAATTAACATAAGTAGAAGATAAATGCAAAAAATATAGATAAGATGCAATTAATAATAGGATTAAAATTTTTAAATAATTATCTTTAATAATAAAAAATTATAATTAAACATCATAAATCAAACAAAACAAAGATTAAATTATTTATTTTTTAATAAATAAGAATATATGATTCAAAAAATTTTAAAAAACCCGCGCGTGCGCGGGTATTATAACTAGTTTATTGAAATAGTTCTTTCTTTCGAGTTAAAGAAAAGGTGGTGAAAGTAATTTTTTGAAAGGTGATGCATGGTAGGCGATTTGCTTGGGCTATTTTTGTAAAGTGATTAGTTTAATTAGTTTCATCTTGAAATCTCGTCATATCATATTCTTTCACCCGTAACATTGTTCTATAAAGACCATGAACGTTCTATGAATTCTTCAAACCTAAAGAATTTCATTTGCTTCAATCATTCACCCGTAACATTAATTGTTCTATACAGACCATGAACGTTCTTTACATTACTATTACCCAAAAAACATATGAATGAAACCAATCTGCATAATCACTGCAATACTTGTTGCTTACAAAAGTCTATGATATACTTACAATGTACTTATCGTCCATACACTCGTTTGGTCCTCATGGTATTTATCTTATTATCCAAGTCTCGTTGGGATTCCATGTTTCCAGAACCTGGACCTGCTGTAGCCCCCGTACTTTTTCCAAATGTTTAAGCAATGTAAACTAGAATTTATTTAAATTTAATGTTAATTTAGACTACTTTCTTGATCTCATATTTTATCTCCCTGCATAAATTACTTACGACTTATACTCTTGAGCAACAAAAGGTGATAAAACCCTTATCACTAAATTTCGGAAACCACGCACGTACTGACCCCGAATTAGTATGGCATAAAAATAAATAATCAACTCTTCGGAGACCAATAATTTTATGTCGGTTTTATCTCGCTCACGCACCTTCAAAAATATCATTTACAAACTTACCAGATCAAAACTACGCGTTACATCTTAATCCGACGGGACACGTTATACCCGGTATTTTAATAACTCACTACCTATAAATATTTAACATATATCCTTTTATAAACACCCACCCACTAATACCTTCTCACACATTTATTTATATCTTTTTCTTCTTTCTTCTTGTCGTTTCTTTTTGCCCCTTCCCCAGGCGCTCCCCTCCTTCTTCTCACTTCTGGTAACGCTCCATCCACCTTTCTTCATCTCAAAAGCACCACTTTCCATATTCATTACAAGTCCAGATCTATAGTTCCTCTTAGAAGTCAAACAAGATGAGAAAAGGACCCAAGATAGGGTTATTGATGCTGCCGCTTATCCCTATTATCCCCAGGGTCACGAGACCTCCTTGATGACTGAAGTAGATAGCTATATTTCCTCAAAATAGCCGGCACTATAATCTAGCCACCAAAAGGATCGGTCAAACTCTCCATTTTATCCTCGTTATAAACTCGGTGAATCCACAAGCGAACCCACACACCCTCCAAACACTCACAAGCAATTTCCTAATCGAGTTCTGAAGAAGTATCATCCCTGTTGAAGAAGTGGGTTTGCTTGAGGACGGATTCGGGTTCCAATCTTTATTCGATCTGCTTGTTATTCGGCTTCTTATTGTTGTAAGGTTTTAAAATCTTTCTTGCCATTTTGGCTTCATTCGAATCTTTGGTTATTCATGTGTATAGGGATTAGTTTGTTTGTTGTTTATAAAAATGGAATAAATCAAATTTGTGATAATGGTTTTTGTTGATGAATCAAACTTGTGGCTATGTTGTGAAATCAGTTTTGTTAAGTAGTGACCTTGGTTTAATGGAGTGAAATCGTGAATAAACATTAATAAGTGGGTTTTGGTTAATCATAAGCTAGCTTTGTTGAAAACATAAATCGGCTCTAAACTCATTGATAAAGTTGCTATTAACAGGTTAGTGGATAAATAATAATGGTGAAACTGTTATGAAATCTTGATGTTTATGTTGAGTCGAAATCGTTTAAGTAGTGTCATATGTTAATCTGTAAATGATAATACTTCTTTTTGTTAAAGCCTTGTGTGGTAATAAAGTTTGTCGAAACCAGATATTGTTGTGTCTCGTATAAGGCAGTTTTGTTCTCGTTATTGGTCTTGTGACGTCGCGTATTCGTAATAGCCTAAGTCCTTGATCTTTTGTTTATGTCAAATATCGATTTGTGTTTGGGTCTAACTGAGTCAAGACTTATTGATTAATACCCGAGCTATAGTGTTTGGAGTCGCCCCTTTTAGTCAAGTTCGAAACTAGTTGATTTCATTGTGTAAGCTCCGCTTTGTTGACACCACCTACTGTGAGCACCTCGGTTCGAGCTTCGGTGTGGTCGAGTTATACTCAAATTTTTGTAGTCAAATAGATTAAAAAAAAAGAGTCGTTCTTACTTGAGAAATTTACAAAACAGAAACCAAACCTATGTAATTCTTTGCTACTGAAGTTGGTACCCATCTTTGTCGTTATAACATATATGCACTAGTTGAATTCATTTTGTTTATTCCATGTTAGTCACTGGGTCAAAGCCCATATTCTGTCCATGATGCGTTTAAAACTGGGCCGAGCCCATTTAGCTCTCTCTTGCAACAGCTCAGCACCATTGTTTATATACATACGACTTCCCGTTCAATTCCGACTTCTCGTGACTTATATCGACTTAATTGTTCTCGGTAACAACGACACCACTCATTTTACAAACGCGCCACCACGAATTCACGATTATCTTATATGACAAATTATGTCATCGACACCGCAACCTAAAACTATTTACATACATTTTAAAACCAAACTTATACACATATATTTGAAATAAAACGAGAATCGAACTTTAGATATTTCTAATTTACTACCCACGATTTATATAACTCGGTGATATATAAAAATATGTTCAAACAACGTATAGACTTTATAAAACTATACATATTTCAAAACGGACGATAAATATTTTAAACATTCATTATATTTATTTTGATATATGTATATAACAACTATTGGGTTATTTAAATATATATACCGAATAATATTTTCTTTATAGTACGTATACACGTAATTGACAACAAAGTAATATTTTTCCGTCAACGACTACTCATATTTCCGTACTTCGCCATTTGACAACCTCCGGACCAGAAATCTACTCGACTCCTAAGTCTACCATTTACTATACTTTTCCTAGAGCCAATCTTTCCCAAAATTTCACTAAGATGATTTGCAAACTTAAACGATGCCACACAAGCAACTTTAACGAAAACATTTTGAAAACTTTTATATTTATTCGTATTTCAAACGAGTCTTAAACTAGAACCATGAACTAAACTGTGCCATACTAATCTAGGTCACGCGTCGGAGCTATCACCTACTATTTGACTTTATTGCATTTGAGACTACTACTACTGAGGTGAGTTCATAGTCCCACTTTTTACTATGTCTTCAAATCCCGTGGGGAGATACATGCTATAAACTGAACACAAGTATTTTCTGTATGCTATCCTGATTGATATTGCCTAAGTTACCACTATTGCCAAAAGTCCCTCATATCATGAACCATTAGTCACTTGCGAGTGAACGCGAACATAGTGAATAGATCTATTGGCAGTTGACGCCCCATTTGAAGTTAGCCTGAAATGGTAACCGAATGCACTTTGTTCGAATATAAATAGGAAGTTGGCAAACTCCTACGACGAGGGCACCATCACCTACATCATTTCATGATGTGGGCTATTTATATCATTTATGATATCACCCGATGTTAACGTTTGCGTGTCATGAGGCTTAGAGCAATATACTACGCTACGATGCTATTGTTTTTCTACTATTTGACTTGTGTTCAAACTGTTATAACTTAAACGCTATGGATTCACTCAACCTTTGTGTTGACTTTTTAGCATGTTTTATCTCAGGCAACTAAACAGCTTATGGCACGAAGTGGAGCAAGGCATCATATTGAATATCACCCTAAAAATGTTATCATCCTTTTAAAAACAATTTCTTTATGTATTTCTAAAACGTATTGAGATTTGTATCGTTTACTTTGAATTTATGAATTAGAATGATAACAAATTTTCCAAAACAACTCTTTTAGGTTGTTTTCTGTGACTATGACTATGATACTGAAATGTAATATCCCGATTAGACTTCCGCTGCTTCATTTCGATTTTCGGGGTGTTACAGATTGGTATCAGCGCCATGGTTATAGAGAACCAAGTGTAAATTTCAAAACACTGGACTATAACCGACTTTTTAAAACGAACTACTTACGACCTTGCTACTCGATGCCCTCCGTGCCAACTCTTTACGAATATCATGCTTAGCGATTTACTTAATGAAGCATACATTACGAATATCATAACTAATACATGTTTACTAATGCTTAAACTAAAATAACTCATGTTATTTTATTTTTGGGATGTTACAGTACTATGTCGCCCCCAGTTATCGTACTATCTGACAGCGATGACGCACCTCCGGCATCATCCCATGTCCCTACCACTACTAGACCCAGCC
>LBNU01011002.1:19452-44437 GCA_014162995.1 Artemisia annua | reverse complement strand
GTAAGCTCTAGGTCTCACGCATCAACTTACTTAAGTCGACTAACTTAGAGACTGCAAATTAACCATGTGTGGTCTCACGCACACTCGGAAATTTGCCTTGTCCTTAATCTTTGGCCTAGGTCTCACGCATACCAAAGAAAAATTCCAAGTGTCCTTTATCGTTAGATGGCATGTGACTTAAATTTTAGGGTATTTAGTTTTTGATGTGTCAAAAACATGTATAAAGATGCATGCACTCATCTTTATGACATAAAGTTTTACAAAACAATTTTTATAAATCCAATTCATTAACGCGAGCATGATCATCAAAGTTTTAATTGAGGCGTTGAGAAACTTACAACATTGCCTTAAGGTGCTTCATACAATAATGTTCCAAGATGACACACAGGCGAGCGTAGAGACAGAATGGAGTCTCTCTAAGGTCGCAATTTAATGCGGAACCAAACTTATACCTCACTTTACAGTGTGCCATTGAGCCTTGAAAGGCATTAAGGTACAGTCGCACCAATCAATTAAAAGTTTATGAAAGCTCAAAACTTGGTTTCACCATTATTAGTCCAATTTAATTTTTCTTTTGAAAACTACCTTTGTTATTGCTTACAATTTAATAAACACATAACAATTAACAAGTAATTTAAAAAGAAAACATGTAATCAACTAATAAAATAAAACGGTGAAAACACATAGCCGCATGCAAGCTTAATTAGATAAAACCCTAATTAAAACAATTCTAGGTTATCATGTGCATAATTAACCAAAGCTTTCACTTTGCACAAGTGAGCCACATACATCGAATGATCGATTGCGTAAGCTAGGGTTAATTAGTACACCACATAAGTAAATTGATTTTAATTATAATTGGAGTCTTCCCCGATTCTAGATCTATCTAATTATTACTATGTGGATCACATACTTGCATATAAAACAATAATATGTAATAATCCATGACTAACATGCATGTTTCGTCATGGATTCATGCATACCAATTACCACGTTGTACACATAAACATGTAACAAACTTAGGGTTTCTAATCAATTAACAATTTAATTAATTAAAACCACAAACCCTAATTAGGGTTTATGGATAAATCGTACCCCCTAAATTAGGGTTAGGGTTTAATTTTTTTTAAAAAAAATTTAAAGAAAAACCCTAGAAAACAATAACATGTTATCTAAAACAATCAAGATACGTTTTTATTGGTTTTAGTAAGCAATTACATGTTATACATGGCTCGTGATGCCACTATTATAGTTTGATAATTATTAATAACATAAATAATTACTAATCATGAGTAGCACATAGATGCAGAAGCGAAGGATCACGTATAACAAATAATTAGTTAACTAAAATATAAATAGTAAACGTACCTCAAGCAATTCTTGATTGGGGATGAACAATCGATGAACCCTAATTAGGGTTTATGTAGATTTATGAATAACCCCTTACCTTTTTGTTATTTGATCTCTTGATAACAACAATATTGTGTTGTTACCTCGTTCTTGTACACACAAATTAAACCGTATTAAGGTTTTGCAAGAAACTACACAAGAAGAATTTTGGTTAACAAAATTCGATCCCAACACCCCTTGGATGAGGCGTAGGATCGACCAAGAAGGAAGAGAGGAAGAAAAAACAATTAGGGTTAATTGTGTGTTCAAGAATTATCAAAAACCAATGACCCTTGATTTGTTTATATATAGTGTTTGAGTAACTTGGTCACCAAGCAAACAACCCTAACCTCCTTAGGAGGTTCGGCCGCCCCTTGCACCCCTAGAGGTGTTCTAGAACTTTCTTGGTTACCATATTACATAAAACACAAACTTTCCTTATCTTCGTCTAACGGTCGTTAGTCATTTAACGGAAAACACTAACGTCCGTTAAGTACTTGTATCTAATAATAAATATAAATATACATTTATTATTTTTCCTTAATACTCATTTGCAATGTGTGCAATCCCGAGGTCTCGTGTTCGATTCTAGACATTTACGTATTAATTCATAACCATATTTCCAACAGTAATATCCACAGCAACAAGCGAAGGGGTGAAAGCTACTCGACTGTAATGTAAGTGGAGGACCTACAACGAGTTGCGGTTGAAAACCGAAACTGAACCAGACTGAAAAAGATTGAATCAATTCGTAAACGAAGCGAATTGGTCAAATTCTAACCGAACCAACTAAAATATTCCGTTATGGGTTTGGATATGATTTTGGCAATAAAAACTGAAAATCGAGCCGAAATCACAATTCATAATATATTTTTTCTATGTGTTTATATGAAAATAAAAATACTAAAACTCTTTCGTAGTATAAATATAACATTATTTAAGCTAGAAAAAAAAATTATTAAAAATAAATATATAATTAAATGTAAAAATATTAAAATTATGTAATTAGAGTTATTCGGTTCGGTTTTTGGTTATCGGTTAGCTTTTAGGTTCGGTTGAATCAAATTTGAATTCAGTTCGGTCCGGTTTTCAGTTTGACCTGGAAAAACTTTTAACCGAACTAACCGAAACGAATAAACACCCGATAACCGAACTGATGAACGCCCCTAATGGGACGGCTGAATTAGGGGATTTTTTGGATGTGATGAATTAAAATTTGATAGTTAAATGTAGCGGTATTATTATACTACCAATAACTGTCACAAACTCATGTTATCTATTTTATAAAAATGTTTGCCAAAAAATATATAAACGTCTAGTGTTAGAAAACGTGTCGAATACAATCAATTAATGTAATTGTACGACTTCAAGCTACTGAAAACTATTGAATAGGATAAGAATAGGACGAGTACTAAATGTCCAAACATATTCAATTAAAGAACGATAGTAACATTTTTTATTATCCTCATGCTGTCATGCAGAATAAATATCATTTTTTGCTGAGGGTTGTCGGTCGGTTTTTGTGATCGATACCACGGTATATTTCAATCGTGTTCTTAGAGTCACTTTTGTTCTTTTTATGTTTTTGTCATTCTTTTATAACAGACTTTGAATGATTCATGTTCGTACTGTTGTGTATCTGGCCTCAAAGTAGCTACGTGAGGTTGTGGTTCAATCCTTCATCAAGACATATATGTCTAGTATTATGTGGGTGGCTTAAGAGTATGAATAATTTTTCTTTCGAACAAATAGTTAAGTAACAGTTTTTAAGAGGTTACAATAAACTTAAAAGGAAATTGCATATATATCCCTTCAAACATCAAAAATTACATATATATATATATATATATATATATATATATATATATATATATATATATATATATATATATATATATATATATATATATATCCAACTTAATATATGTTTTGACCATTATACTTTTAATTTGAATTTTGGTCATAAAATAGCAACGTACTTTTTTAAATGCACCATACGTGTACTATTTTTCGTTTCACATAATGTAACGTACTTTCATATTCTGTTCCAATCTAGTACGTGATGATGACGTGGTATACCTGAAAGTCTGACACGTGTCACTTTTTATAACGTGGCACGTCATCATCACGTACTAGATTGGAACAAAACATGAAAGTATGTTACATTAAGTGAAACAAAAAATAGTACACGTACTAACTCAGTACATTTGAAAAAGTACGTTGCTATTTTACGACCAAAACCCCTTTAATTATGATCTCTACAACCACAACTCATGTTTCCGCTATAAACATCAAACCACCATTGTCGCAATGTCAGAGATGTCACATGCCATAAAGAAGAAGAGCAATACATGAAGTAAACTTGGGAAAAATCAAACTAATATAAATATGATATCTAAAAGAAAAGAAAGTGGAGTAATAGAAAATCAAAGGCAGTCGAAGATAGTTTGCTTGATTTGCCGTAGCACGTTTAGGGAAAAAACAATTTTAAAATTGTTGTTGGTGATAAGAATCTTAACATAATAAATTATTCTTACGAAATGCAAACACATAAAAAGTACTTCAGGTTGATAGAAGAATTATGGAGTCACTGAGAGAACACGACAGGAAAATAGACAATGATTAGTTTTAAAAATAAAAAATAGTATAATGGGCAATTTAAAATAAAATGACTTTTATTTATACATAATTTAATTATTTGAACATATATGTCACTTTTAGCCATTTGAATGATATATACCAATTATTAAGTTTTGAAGAGATATATACAATTCCCACTAAAGTTAAATGGTCAAGTGAAAATGTGCCAACTTTTATTTATTTTTTAACAGAGAAAATATGCCAGCTTCAAAACTTATATTTTGATTCAACTAAACTTAAGTGGCTATTTGATTGTCTTAATCAGTAAAACATGCAATTAATCAAGTCATACAAGAAGTTGTATATTTTGTTCTAAACAAAAAAAGATAATTGAAATGCAAAATGATATAGATGAAGGTGTCTCGTTAAGTTATACGGAGTATCTTATTTAAGCATTTTCTAATAGAAAAATAAAACAAAAAACCCCTTACTGGACTTTGTGATGAGCCCAAGCAAACTCCCAATAAGATCCAGTCTTGAGCAAATTGTTTTAGGCTATTCGGCCCAATAATCAACAAGCCCAAACTTTGCCCTCAGTTAAGTTGTTATTCGATTATCATTTTTTTTAATGGCGGGTTAGTTGTTAGATGTTAGTTGTTGGCTCGAGTTAGTGTCGCATCCTAGGGCAGAGATACCAACCGCGAGCCTCTCCTTAGGGGATAACCCCACTCCTATTCCCGATTCGCCTGATATCATTAGAGCTTGTGGTTCCCAAGTGAGGACTTCCCGGTCGGTCACCCAACCCGGTACTACTCTCACTTGGGCTCGCTTAACTACTTAAGCCTTTACAACTAGACTACAAGTCCCATAATAATTGTTATTCAATTATCATAATTTTTCGTTCAAAAAAAAAAAAAAAAAAAAATCTTAATTTTCACAAAATAAATATTCTTGATGTGTTCCTTTATGTGACCGATATATCAGCGGATAACAAGAACACAAGGAAAACGTGATTATACATTTTTTTTTAATACAAATAAAATGATTAACTAAAATCATCTATTACTCCTTACAAAGAAAATATTTTTAATACTGAAAATTATAAGTTTTGTTATATAAAATCATGTATTCCAAACTGAATAGGGCAACACATTAGTTAGTATAAAAGGTTAGGTTGTTGCGAGACAAGACCATGTTTCCAATTTCGTCTTCAAAACCCCCTCAAACGCGTCGAGAAGAGAATTTGGCAATGGAAATATCTCAAATCTTGAAGGAATTGATTGTACTGATGGTGACATCATGGCTGCTGATGATTAATATGTCATTTAAGACAATTATCTCGGTGTTATGGAGAGCGATTGGAAAGTATGCAATGCCTTGGGGACTTGACTTGTGGCTGCGGCTCAAATTGATGCTTCTTAAATATGAGATGGAAAGCATTAGTGAAACTTATGTTGTTCCATATGAGTTCTACGAGGTGCAATCGCTTCGAGTTTCATGCCTTATGCCCTTATATTAAGAAAATCACCACAGACATGAAAGCGTAAGAAACTTTAAACTTTGTTAAGCACAATCTAATTTACATATGTCGTAACATCTTTAGCTCCACATAGACTGTATGCTTAAAATGTTACTCAAAAAGGATAGATATGTAAACTTCTACTATGTAAAAATCTAGGCGGCTTGCCCCTTACTGATGTGGTCAGCTTTTTTCTCAAGGTTGGAACCAGTTATGGAAAACGATGGAATCTAGTTTTCGCCATTGAAATTCTAATAGCAGTGTCGACTATCAAATGAAGCCTCCAAGCTCCGACGAAAATCTAAGCACGTGAAAGTTCTATTGCCTAAAATGCTTGTTTAACTTTGCAAACATTGTATATCTTGCTAGCATTATACTCCGTATTTAGATTACTTTAGCCCAACGTATATGATGTACCTTGATATTGGCTTCGCATTTAGAACAAAACCAGTTTTATCAGACAGTTTTTGGTTAGGTAATTAGTATTTGGTTCGGTTATGCTTCGACAAATTATTCTACACCGAATCAAATTGAACCGGAACATAACCCCAAGTTAAATTTGTGCGAACATATGTAATTTTAAATATATGCAATTCTCAGAAATTGTAATGTTCACCACACAGTACTTTTTTTTCTTTTCCAGCAAATTCTCAAAAATACTCCTTGCCTTATACTTGGCGTTGCAACTTTCGTCTATGGCGACTAACACCTTTACATGAACTTATGAAATAGTCCTAACCAGAAGGAGTGACTCAGCGGTAAGAATACCAGCCTTTTAAATAGGAGGTCAAAGGTTCGAATCCAACGAGGAAAAAATTAATCTCCTTGTAGCCATGGAGGTTCACCTGCGCCGACTTCGAATCCAACGGGGAGAATATTAATCTCCTTGTAGCCATGGAGGTTCACCTGCGCCGACTCCGGGCTATCAAAAAAGGTATTCGCCTTGAGATTAGTCGGCTCGTGTTACCAAAAAAGAAAAAGAAGAAAAAAAAAGTACCTGCCGGTACCTATCATCTCAAAGATCAACCTTAGACTTATGTCTTTTTTCATATTAACATAATAGTCCATGTCGTTTACCTGCCGTTCCTATTTTCGTCCCTAAACAGTCCGAGGCGACATAAAAGAACATGGATCATTTTGAGCAATTTTCTTTGGGCTAATGTTTTGCTCATTATAGTAAACAAGGTGCGGGCGCCCGTCACGTTGCGGCGGGTCTTTATCGGCCAATTCAGATTCAGTTCGTGGGTCGTTCGAATATTTTATCGACTAAGTAGGGGCATACTCAATGTGATATATAAAGTTTGTTACTGTATATAAAAAATTTCGTAAATAACAAAAATTCCAGGGTAGTTTCCACAATTTGTTAATATATATCAAAATTCAACATTTTTAATAAAAATCGTACGCATGTCGAAAGTATATTAATATTAGGCTCATTTTGTTCGTTATCCGTAGACCTTTTCAGTGGTATATTTTTGTTAACAAAATCGTTTGATACTTGTAAGACACTTGATATATAAACTTTGTTACTCCCTCCGTCCCAAAATTATAGTCCACATTTCCTTTTTCGGACGTCCCAATTTAATTGTCCACAACCTAATATAGATAGGGAAGTATGATTGAGTTTACAATATTATCCTTAGTTGAAATTATTATTACAAACTTTAAAGAAAAGATTAATTAATTACTTGAGGGTAAAATTGTCTTTCTGACAAAAGTAAGAGAGAGAAAACAGTAATAATTATGTTTTTATTAAACTGTGTGTTTTTTGTCGGGGGATAATAATTTTGGGACGGAGGGAGTATATAAAAAGGTCGTATATAACAAAAAGTTCAGGGTTGTTTTCGCAATTTGTTACATAATTTTGAGGTAGTGTGTAAATACTTGGCAAATATTTTATTCAACTCACTGTTCTTGAGCTAAATCATATTATTGTACTGTACTCATGGAGTTAGTGTCCTGCAAATTATTACTGTAAATATTAAAAATCCATATAGTAAAAGATTATAATCATTAAAGTAGAAATACTAAAATCAAGGAACTAACCAAGTGTTTGCCCGAAAACCATATGGAAGATTACCAAACTGAAAAATATTCATAACGCAAGTTTCTCGTTACACTCGGGTAAAGTAAAATTAAATCTGGTAATCAAGTATATGGCTAAACAAACATAATAATGTTACCTTATTATGTTCCACATTGGCTTTCATCAATGCTTCATATGCCTGCATAAATTCGACTATAAAGTAAATATTTATGCTTAGCTATATGTACTTTTTGGGAGAACAACAGAACAAAGTAAACATGTCCCTCGTGATATACCTCTAGTAAAAATGAGGCCTTATCTCTCTTTTGATCACCATGAGGGATGAGTTCTCTTAACATTGAAAATCTGCACATGTACGAAAAGATCATACATTAGTCTTGACAATGACCATAGTATAACTCAACTATCACAGCTTTGGCCCTTACGACATAATGAAAAGAAAGAAAAACAATATGCAAAATACACTATAGGATGACTACATAAAAATTGTAAGGCTAGAAAATAACGAAGTGTAAACATATACTCGGCTTCTCTGTCGAGGTTTTTTTTATGTGGGTGCTGTGCGTTTTCTCTGGAGTTCCCTTATCTACCTCTTCTTTTAGCTTAAGATACTCTTGTCCGTTTTTTGTTGCTTTTTGTCTTTCCTTCTCAAGAGATCTTGTAAGTTGTGTTTGCTTAGCTCTTACACATATCTGCAAAACATTATAAAGGTAAGCCAATGATTGCTATGTAATAAAATAGGTAGAAATTAATCACCGATTACTTATGATGATTTGGTTATTGTTTTTCATCTAAAGTAGACAAATGGGTTATATAACAAAATAATTTACATAGAAAATGTGTCAAACTGGCTGATTGCTAATGAATGAAATAAGTATAACAATCACATATGACATATCATGTGGAAAAGCAATACAGTTATAACATGTTTAAGTTGAATACTACAACTCTCATTGCTAGAACTGTTACATCTGCTATTAATCTATTTGTATCTATAAAGCTACCTACGCAACGTGTTATTCTTTCTCTTGTATGTTGCTTGTTTGCCATCTTTCACAAGGCTTTCAGTTTGATAGTTTCAAGATACAAAAAAGATACCGATGCTTATACTCTCCCCCTCTCATCTTTCATATGAGCAAGATATTACAGATGTTATATGATCATAATCCATGCGTAGGAGAAGTAGCTATTTTATGCATCGAGGTTGCTTACCTATTTGTGGGGTAGTCTGTTCAAGGGTTCTGAAAATCTTCAATGAGACCGAAACACACATACATATATCTCTGTTATTCACATTGTGGAATCTAAGAGAGGCATAAAATTGTATTCTGTAAGCACCCATGTATACAAAAAAATGGATTATGAGCAAAAAATAAATTTTTAGTTGTTCTCAAATAACAACAACATTTGAATCAACAACCATTTCCTCATCAAGGAAGAGGTCAGGGCATCTTGCACTCATCAAAACTATAAAGAATCTCAGCATCTCTACAGAGTAATTTTAGCCCTTCTCCCATAACCAAAATGTTTGGTCCCAAACTTGATTGTAAACCAAACACACAACTTGGGATTTAATAATTTGAAAATTAAATGAAAGTTACTGAAACTCAAGTGTATGTTGATTGAGGCTTACCTATAAGACGATAATAAACATCATACATGAATCACCATTACTTTTACATAACCTCAACCTTAAATTCTAAACACACCAAAAGTAACAATTATCGCAAGCAAAAGTTGTTAAACTTTTCTCTTAATTCCTCAACACATAACAAAACTAAATATTGAATTTTCAAAAACATCCACAATAGTTTATCTTTATATGATTATTGTCTATATAATCTCAATGTTTACAGAAAATAAGCCGTACTACATCAATTAAAGCACAATAACACAAACCCAAAAGATTAACACATAAATCAATAACCCAAAAGATTAAGCAAAACGCCTAAATTAACCATAAATCAATAAGTCATAGATTAATATACCTTAAATTGATTAACCCAAAAGATTAAGCGGTGATGATTTTATTATTATTATTTTTGGTTTGTTCTTCTTTTTGTTTCTTTGGGTTGAAAAGAGGAGTGTGTGTGTGTGTGTGTGTTGTTTTTTTTACCCCTCAAGTTATTTAGAACGACCCCGCCTTCCCAAAGTTTAATTTCTTTATATTTTTGACACATGTATGTTTTTACTTATTTAAAAAAAAAAAAACGAAATTGAACAACAATTTGGCCTAATGTGGAAATATTTAAGGATTTTTTTTACTAAACATACTTTTCTAAAAAATAAAAATAATAAAATTATTACTAAATAAGGTATGATTTGATTTGAAAAAGTCCCCACTAGAGGTTTTGTTTTATTAGGTAAAAGATGCATTTTTTATTATCTCCTTCCCAACGTGTCTTTCTGGTTTCGTAAAGAAAATAGTTTTTTTATTGGTTTGTGTAATATGTAATTGCACCGTCTCTGCTCATATAATATATATAGACAATTATCTGCAATCTAAGCACAAACTGTTATATGTGATACAAATGTTACTATTATGTTCCATGCCTGAGCCTTGATCGAGTTGATCCCTACTTAAAACTATAGTTTTACATCTCGCCGTAACGTGCGGGTTCACCTCCTTGTTATAATCAATAACAAAAATTATGCACCGTTTACTTTGCGCGTATATTTTCACACGCACAGTTGGAGAGATATGATTGATTGACTGTTATAACGATGATCAACAACCATTACCAAAACCTCACATGTTTTTTATATTTTTATTTTCTTTAGGGTTTTGAACATTTCAAAATTAATGATCAATGTAGCAGGCATGTTTAATTAAATCTTCAATTAAAAAAAATCTAAATTATTACGGAAGTTGAAAATTTGTTGATCGCATTTGTTTTTTTTTATAAATCCAGAGGAAGTTACAAGTTTTATTGTGTGATGTGCAAGTTACGTTTAACAAATACTAATAATTTTATTTAGACTTATAACCAACTGGGGTAGCTCAGTTGGCCACCAAGATTCCTTATGGATTTGAGGAAGGGGTGTTTGGCTAGGAGAGGTCGCAAGTTTGAATCTCACCCGGGACTTTTACCCCTTCAGGTGGTACAAGGAGGAAGTGGCGGGTTCATGGACAGCATGTTGCCCAATGATTATCACTGTTGGAACTGAACTACTAACAACTAAAAAAAATACGAAGGGAATAAGGAAATACTAATTCTATACACAGGGAAAACCAAAACAAAAATACAAAATAAAACTAAGTCTAAATGAAGCCAAATCCAACTAATCCAGATGCAAAGGGTATCTATCGTCAGGGTAGTCCACTAAGAGCTCCTATGCACTCTTCACTCAAACCCAACTTCCAACCTAAAACCTGCCGCAGGAAAAGAAATGCGACTGAGCTTAAAAAGCCCAGTGAACAGATATATAACAAAGCAAACGGATAAACACAACGTATATAACTAATTTAATCTTAATCCATTCATAGTACTAGAAATAAGTCGATGAAGATGGCGCAATCATCAAGTGGTCATGACAATGTTTTTGTATCAAAAGAAGAGTTGGAATACTTGTACGCGTCAAATGTTAACGTTGCAAACTTTGTCTCAGTGAAGCTTTCAGGGCATGGCAACTACCATATATGGAAGGCTCAGATGCTATCACTCATGGATAAACTAATGATCCGTGACATTGTCGAAAACCGTGATGCTTGGCTAAAGTCTAAGAGCGAAGATTTCGTTAAAAAATATGATATCCTTCTCAAAGGTTGGATTTTGGGTTCGCTAAAAGAAGAAGTACTTCGACATATTGATTGCAGCGAAGTGAATGAACGGTCTATTTGGATGACACTAGCAGATGAATATTGTTTTCGTGGGTATCCAACAGGTACAACTCCATTACACATCACATATTTGATTTTCAATACTTTTAAGGATGAAATTTTATTAAGAGAATTGCTAAATTCATATAAGTTTTACAAAAAATGTTCACACAATGATGTGACTAGTTAATTTGTGGATTAAAACTTATGTTAGTGTAACATTTCTCTTTAATTAAATGATTTTAGCAAAGAAACTAGTCATATATTACACTAGTTAGTATGATATATGCATAATATTATAAACTAGTTAGATAACCCGCGCGTTGCGGCGGGGCGTTTTGATAAAGAAGAAGTTTAGGTTGTTTGTGTACAAAAGGATTTTGTAAGATAGCGCAAAAAAGAATGGGTACTATATCTGTTGTTGCACACCATATGTAGATAAAGTTTTGAAACAAACAAATTGCAGAACATGTGATGTAAATCGTAAATGAAAATTACACTTGATAAAAGCAACAAAATGATAGATATTAACTTCAAATCTATATATACTAAATATCTATACATAAGGTTTATGAGTAAAAGAGTTGCCATTTAGCAGCTTGTTTACAAAGCTGATAAGTTAACACAAATGGTGGAAAGAAATTTCTAATACTTAAAGTTTCTGATATAGGTTTCAACATATAATGCCAGTAATTTCAGGAAAGTATAACAAATAAGATTTTAGTACATATGTTTTATGTGGTTTAGTTTCTGATGACGAATCTGGTCAGGGACTATCTACCTGGTCAGGGACTATCTACCTTGATCATAACCAAAGGGCAAAGCAACTATCTTCTGATCTCCCTGTTTGGTTCCTGAAAAAATCACATGCGACAATTAAACACTAAAGGTTGAAATTGTATTTAGACTATTACAGAAATAGCAATATAGATTATCATAGGTTACCCCTTTTGAACCATTGCCTGACTACCCTTTGTTTGAGCTTAACCATTTTCTTCTGACTAGTTAGATAACCCGCGCGTTGCGGCGGGGCGTTTTGATAAAGAAGAAGTTTAGGTTGTTTGTGTACAAAAGGATTTTGTAAGATAGCGCAAAAAAGAATGGGTACTATATCTGTTGTTGCACACCATATGTAGATAAAGTTTTGAAACAAACAAATTGCAGAACATGTGATGTAAATCGTAAATGAAAATTACACTTGATAAAAGCAACAAAATGATAGATATTAACTTCAAATCTATATATACTAAATATCTATACATAAGGTTTATGAGTAAAAGAGTTGCCATTTAGCAGCTTGTTTACAAAGCTGATAAGTTAACACAAATGGTGGAAAGAAATTTCTAATACTTAAAGTTTCTGATATAGGTTTCAACACATAATGCCAGTAATTTCAGGAAAGTATAACAAATAAGATTTTAGTACATATGTTTTATGTGGTTTAGTTTCTGATGACGAATCTGGTCAGGGACTATCTACCTGGTCAGGGACTATCTACCTTGATCATAACCAAAGGGCAAAGCAACTATCTTCTGATCTCCCTGTTTGGTTCCTGAAAAAATCACATGCGACAATTAAACACTAAAGGTTGAAATTGTATTTAGACTATTACAGAAATAGCAATATAGATTATCATAGGTTACCCCTTTTGAACCATTGCCTGACTACCCTTTGTCTGAGCTTAACCATTTTCTTCTCAAGCTATCACCCTTTTTGGATCTGAGAATAGCATAAACATGCATGCAGATAAGAAATTGAAATACCCTTTAAATAAGAGGCAAATAACATCATTTTACCAGTGATTGTTGCTCCTTTAACTGGAAAAATAAGAGGCAAATAATAGAAAGGGAATGAAGCACCTGTAATTAATGTAGACGTCCACTGAGTCCACCTGGTCGATGCACCCATCAAACACATTTAGCAACTCAGTCACTGAACCCAGAGACTGACCCAATTATTAAACTCACCTCTTGAACACACCCCATGAATACAGAGCCTGAATAGACTCATTGAACCACACAGAATCGAACACCAATATGTAGTGACTTGGTCACTGAATCAATGAACGACACTCGCTGGTATGAAGTGGGTGCATAGGCAACATTGAATCATCAGCAAAGATGATATGCTCAGCGAAGATCGTATATTCAAATGCAAGCAAGCTCTGTGGTTGAATGGCATGTCAGATGGCTAATAGCTGATTGGATTATTCCAGGTCTGACATGCCATTCAATCAACAGAGCTGGATTGCGAGAACAGTTAAATACCAACATGATGAACCCACTTGCTAAACCCAGCTGTTGTTTCCAGCAAATATCGGAACTGTAATAACCACAGAAAATATCATAATCCGATAAACTCAACAAATATGAGATGAAAAAAGAAATAGCGAATAAACTTTTTTTCACCTAGATTTCTAATGGCATCAGATTCAATTCCTATTTGCATTGGAGCATTCACATCTAAGAATCTCATATCATTATGCCTAGAAGTCTTTGTGAGCAAGGTTGGCTGCACGAATACATTTAATTTTACAACGATGTTCATACCATGAAATCTATTCATAACTAATCACAGTGGCACAATGCTATTAGGTTTGGTATTTGACTTTCAATATTAATATTACTAAATTTAAAACAGAAGTTATTGTTTAGGTTAACAGTTTTATGCATGGTGCGTATAACTAAATAAGAGTTAATAAGCATATTGCCCGTATTGGTTGAGGTCAGATACTTCCCAAAGAAAATATTGTTACAAACGGTGTTATGATTCGATGGTATCCTCATTGTCCAAAAAAAAAAAAAAAAAAAAAAAAAAAAAAAAAAAAAAAAAAAAAAGATTGGTATAATCTATTTTCCACACACGCTAAGTAGTAAACATACGAACCTGATTATAACACAAATTCACGAAGAAACATTTTTTGGAACCAACAACAGAAGAAAATGCAAAACAATAGTGATTCAAATACTATTTTCCACACACGTTAAGGGGCCGTTAGAACATCTTATTTGTTCGCCAAAAAGGTGCATTGAAATTTTTAAAAGGCACTTCAATTAGCTTATGAGTTTGACAACTTCAGTTTATAGGCTAATAAAATTAATAACGTTAAACTAATTAGCTCATAAGCTGAAAAAAGTAAGCCTACTCATTCTCGAAATCTCAATAATCCGACAAACTTAAAAAATATGAATTTCCCAAAAAACGCTCAATTTAAAAAAAAAATAATAATAACAATGAATAATACCTTTAATGGTTCATCCTCCACTAATGAGACCTTGCAAATCCCTCGGTTGTCAACCAAGAACACAAAGCCACCATCTTTCCTGAAAAACAAAAGAGTAAACAATGACGATACATTATCGTTTTTCAAAATGAAAATAACAGCATAAAAAGATTATAAGCAATTTAGCAAAAAATGTAACATAATACCTTCAAAAAGAAGGCCTCCTTTTAATCTGCAACTTCGTATCCAACTCCAGTACCAACTCATTCTGCAATATTCATTTCATATTTAGCAAAAAAATAAACCTTATCAGCTTTACAAAATAAATAAGCTCATAAGCAGGGAAAATAAGCTAATCCAACCATCTTCAAATGATATGTTATTAATAAGCTATAAGCTCAACAAATCAACCCCATTTAATTCTAAACAAAATTATAAACAGAAAATTTCGGTACTTTCTAAGAATCTATAAAAACCACTGATAAACAAAACCCACTTCAGTCCCATGGCATCACCTAAAGGCATCCATTTTCAGCCCCCAAGTGGACCCACTTCAGTGCCCATTTGAGTACCCAAACACACCTATTTTAGCACCTACTTCAGTCCCCAATCCTACCCGCATTTAGTCCCTAAACTGACACACCTGAGACCCCAAATCCACCCATCTGCCTACCATCAGAAAAATATATAACCATGTTGTAAAAAAATGGGTGAGAGGGGGCGATTGGGTAACGGGTGAAAACGGTTTCTTTTTTTAACTGTTAAAAATGGGTGAAGTCGGATAATGGCCACAAATATTTCAACCAACAAAACCCACCGACTGAACACACCCGCTAAACCAATTCCCTGAACACCCCGCTGAACCCACACGCACATTTGTGTTTGGTTTAAATTTATACACAAAAGCTGCGAAGTTTATTCGACATGGCATCAAATACACGGGTTCTCTGCGTTCATACATCTATCACTTAAAATATCTAACTAATCACTAAAACATGTTTTCTTCTTGTAAACAAAAGTAAGGAACAACAAAGGCATACCATTACATAATGCAGCAGAGGGTATTTTACATTCCAGATTTGGTGAACGTGTGAGGGTACCCGGAGGCGGCATCGCTCATAGGAACCCATCATAGGTGGAATGTCGAATCAGATTGCAGGTCTATAGGCAGTTGGTACACCCCCTCCTCCACTAAAAATAAATTCTGAAATTGGTACCTATTATTAAAATCCAAAAATGGAATTATGAGACCTGTAAAATATAGAAATTAAATACAGGAATTATTATATTAGTAGCCTACCTTGTTATTCATCATCTTCTTTCAACAACCACTTGACACACATCGCCAATCTCACAAAAATCTACCCCATAATCACCAGAGCACATCAGATGACTAACAACATACTTGCAACACCGCACTAACTGATTATAATTCAACAAAAATTCATCAAAACTAAAAACCCACATAAACACCTACCCCTGGAAAAAAAATGTTTAATCAAAATCAAGAATCCTGAATAAAAACCCACATAAACACAAACCCCTGAACAAAATTTCGCAAGTACAATTAAAATAAAAATGAAAACTTTTTCTAAGATTAAACAGAAACTCACAATCTTAAACTACATACCTGCAATTAGGTTGAGAATTTCAAAACCCATGATTTGCATTCTTTTAGAAAACACAAAGACCAAATAAGCTTAACTTCATGTTGAAAGTGCAAAGGGCTGTTTGTAAATTGTGAATACTTATTGTAACTGCTTATACAGGGGTGTTTGGGTTTGCTTACCGGAACTCATACTCCAAAAAGTAATGTTTTGGATTGCTTAGTAAGCACTTTGAGATAACCAACTCCCCAAGAGCATCCATCCACTTTAACCATTAACCTTCTTCGCCCTCCCCCACTTTTACCATCGAATTTTTGCCTGCCAATGAAAATGATTCGGTCAAAGAAAATGAATGTAAAAAAACTGAACTCTAAAATTACCCAAACGCATAACCTAAATGGAAAATAACTCCAAAAACGATGGTATGTTTGTATCAGAATCAGCCGCAACACGCATTGACCAACACCATCACATCACACACGCACCTCAAATGAAATCTCACCTCATCATCCTCTGTGTACAACACATCAAGAGAAACCCCAAGTTAAAACCCAAAATTAAAAAATATAAATAAATAAATAACAAACCAAACCAAACCCATCTTGTGGTGGCTCTGAGTATGTTTCTTCTTCTTCTCATTGTGTTTCACCTCACCTAATAACATAAACAAATGTATGATTCACAGTAGCAAATAACAAACGAAACCCACAATTTTTATCGAATATGATACGCCTAAGATTGTTTTTAAGGTAAGAAAACCAAAAATCAGAAAACCCTAGTTTAATAATTCAATCTTTAACCCCAAAAAACAAAATCCCCAAATTCCAATAAAACCCTAATTTCAAAATCCATAACTTTTACCTGCTTAAGTGTGCGAAAATTAAAGACAATTAAATCCAAACCCATAGAATCCAACATAAATACATTTAACTTTAACAGAATCCCCAAAAAACAAAAAAAAAAAAACCCAAATCGTTAAAAAAAAATTAGGAAAATTAAAAAAAAAGGGAAAAAAAACACTTACGAAAGCTGCTGTGATGGATCTTGTTATGCTATTTGTGGATCTTGGTAGGAGATGAATCCTGTGTGTGTGTGTTTTTTCGATTGATGTGTGCTAATGAGAGAGACGAAGCGGGGTTTTTTTTTTTTTACTACTGTAGCTAAGGGGGAACTGTAGATAAGTTCCTGCCAAATGTAATATAGGATAATGTATCGTGAGTTATATTCTTACATTCTCTGTTATGTCATAAAGAAAAATTTGTATGTGGTTTTTAGCCCGTGATAAGTCATGAATTTTAATGTATTTGCTTTTTACAAGTAACAAAGCAGTTTAATATCTCATTTAAATCATACGAATGTCGATTTTGGATTCACAATTATGTGGTTTTAATCAAATTTATCCAAGTACACAACATTTATATTTGTCATTATGATGTAATTTTTCAATCTTTATTGTCGACAAAAGCTAAGAAATGTTGTCATTAATAAATGGCTACATCGTCCAACTCTCAAAAGTTCTTATTTAACGATATCAGTACACAAAAGTATGACTATGGAGTCTAGATCTCCGTAAATAAATTTCGGAGAGCTTGTAAAGGAATACATTTCTAATGGATATTAAAAAGTTAAGACGTTGTATAAATTTAGAGTAGCATACCAGTAAGTGGTTCAATCTTTATTTGTACATGAACCTCATAATCAAGTATGTACCCCAAACATAATACTACTATGCTCAACACATACTACTTGTATACAACATAGTATACAAACAAAGAACATTTCATGTCTTTAACCAATGTGGGATACATGGGTTGAACTCACACTATAAAAAAAACACGAACAAGGTACCTAAATATTAACTCATGAAATTTTCGTATACTAATGTATACGTTGTATGTGTTCATGATACGCAACTTATCTTTTGAAGAATCAAGTATTGAGTGATGAAGCAATTATAAAGTTGTATTACGATCGATCATAGTGACGACCAATTCCCAGATAGGAAAGCTTTTTTTGGGTTATCCGATTTTCTTTTGGTTTAAAACAAAGTAGAAGACTTAAAAGTAGGTTGCAATAGTCTAGTGTACTTTTTATATACCAAAAGAAA
This sequence comes from Artemisia annua, assembly GCA_014162995.1. NCBI lineage: Eukaryota > Viridiplantae > Streptophyta > Magnoliopsida > Asterales > Asteraceae > Artemisia > Artemisia annua. The sequence continues at coordinate 26,145 of LBNU01011002.1, read as the reverse complement.
CTTTACACTAAATTGCAACTTGCTTACATTATCTTCAAAGTTACATCGTAACTTTATAGAATTTGTCTTGCTAAACTTAAAAGTTTCTTTTACGTTAAGGTTTTTTGAGCTTTTCAAAGTTTCTTGTCGGAGGTCTCTCTTGAAGCATTCCCTTTCCCTCGGATAGGGGTATGACTATTGTTGTTGTTGTCGTAGATAAGAAAGGCATGTATCATTCTTTTTTTCATTTTCATTCCAAGAAGAGTTTTCCTTTAAACAGATTCACAACTACTAATGGACTTTGGGCATACTAAAAGCTATATAACAAGCTATATACCAATCAATTGATGGAAATAAGCCGTTCAGTATATATGATTAAACCAATGAGTAGATGGAAATAAGCCATTCAATCTATATGATTAAAAGGTTAAGGACTTGTATAAGTTTGGGAAGACGCTACATGGGTTGAGGTTCAATCTTGTAACTTTGTACATGAACCTCAACACAAATAGCATATCCCAAAAATGATACTATTCTAAACACGAACCATTGTTACTCACAATAGTATATATGTGAAGAACATTTTCTTCTTTCAACCAATGTGGGATGCAAGATTAAAAAGATTTCATAAAAAGAAAATACAAGGTACCTGTTGACTCATGAAATTCTAGTATTCTAAATTTCTATATGTTTTCTTTTATGCGTTCATTATACAATGTTTATCTTTTGAATTGAAGCTACTCGGGTTTATTAGTCGAGTACAAATGTATCATTAGCTACATGTGGATTGAAAAGCTAAAGGCTTCGCCATTGGGATAATTACCAAAATAGACCGGGCAACCAATGTTTAGGCATTTCTAGGCTGATTTTTAAAAATTCTCAATTTAGAATTGGATGCCCTGGGCAACTATTGTATAGCCAACAACTGGATGACACGTGTCCGACCACCACTGTTGGTACGAGGTAAATGTATCGTATTGTATTTTGGGCAACCATCGTATTTTGGGCAACTAATACTTGAGCAAATGGGTACTTTGGTCATTTCACATGGATTAAAATAATAAACTTTAACCACCAACTACTGTAGCTAAGGGGGAACTGTAGATAAGTTCCTGCCAAATGTAATATAGGATAATATCAATAATAACTGGTGTTTACATATTGATATTTATAATATTATACATATTCATACAATGATGTGACAAGTCATTGACACCTCTCAATTTGAATTCAAGGTAATTTTTTGATATTTTATCATTAAAATATAAAATACGTAATTTCATATTTTGACAAAAAATATTAAGTGAAAATCAATTGGCTACCATTCCCTCCATTTAATAATACAATATTTAAACATTTCAATTAATAAAGCTTAAGGTAAATCCAATTAAACACAACAAACAAAGCATCTAAATCAACCAAGATATGTTAAAAAAAATATATTAAACTTGAATATATATAGTCAATGATTGTACACCTTTATGAATATTTGTTAAAACCTACATGTAAATTAAATACAGTTTGATTCGGGTAACTGCGGATATTTGAAGATAAAAACCGAAACTGAACCATGATAAGAGGGTTTTTCCGGTTTTGGTTTCTTGGTTATTGTATTTTGCAGTTTCAGATTAAGGCGCAACTTAGTTTGGTGGTTTCACATATTTTTTGAACACTCCTGTCCATAAAGCTTAACTTTATATAAATCAGATAGTCATTTTGAACAACGAAAAAGCATTGCTCTCTAAAATATTTATTATCACAATTATATAATGAAAAACATTTTCATTTGTTAAAAAGTAAAAATATGCGACATGAAATTCTTGACGTATGTGAATTTACTGTCACAAAATATAATACATTAAAAAAAATGGTTCACCAGAAATTTTTAATGTGGGTACCCGCTGCCGCAACGCGCGGGTACCTACAAAGTAATTTAGAGAAGGTTGTCGACCTCTTCAATAAGGTTGAACGTAATGCATGTTTCACTTCACCAGCAAGGGTACTTATAAAGGTACGAGCAGAAGACTACGACAATGATGCACCACTAGGTAAGTTACGCGATGCTACTCGCCAGGGGAATTGGTGGAGAGCACAATCCATTCTAAGAAAACATAGATTTGAAGTCACAATCAAGATAAACAATGTTGATGAAACAATGCTTCACTTGGCGGTTGGAGAAGGCAAAAATTATTTCGTTCAAAAGTTGCTCAACTCTATACAAAATGAAGAACTGATAGAAGAGAAAAATAGTAAGGGTCAAACAGCCCTTCATATTGCGGCACTCGTTGGCAACAAAGACGCTGCAGAACTATTGGTTAAGAAGAGAAATAATATGTTGTACGTTAAGGATAGGTTAGGAAAAGTACCATTGCACATAGCTTATACAACTAATCACGTCAGCACATTTGCATATTTGTTTGAAGCCACTAAGACGGCGGGGGAGTTACTTTCTAAATACCAGGATTCATTTGAAGAGTTCATAATTCGTCTCATTTACAGGAAAGAATATGGTGAGTCCGTGAGTAGTTAGTATATCCTAAAAAAGTATTAAGTATGACAATAATCTAAATTACGAGATTCATATACTTAATCGATCTCTTGCAGATTTAGCATCAAGTTGTACAAATTGCATCTCAAGAGTCAAGAAACACCGACGGATAAGGTATTGATGGCTATAACAAGAAACTTTCCAAGTGATTGTAGCTTTTGGGAAGCATTGATTTATCCATGTGAGCCTCTATTCTATTTGATATTATTTATTATTTTTTTTCAAAAAAAGGATGAAAAAAGTAAACGGTATATACAGGCCACACTGCTCTACACTTCTGTCCCATAGATTGATCTATTTATATGATTCAATGGGTCAAAATAGTGGATCCTGTTAAGCGATCCAATAGGTCTACCCTTTCAGATTTTAAACATTGCTTCTTATGTAAATAAAGTGAAACTTCAGAATTCCCATAAAGTAGGGTGATACATTTAGACACTTGTATTCCTCTAGAGGATGCTGATATTACCATATATATCTTTGCAGCTTGGGAGAGCACCTTATGGAGAATGAAAAGGTTTAAAAACAACTATTACAGCTGGTTGTTGCCAGAAATTGTCATGCTATTACTTGGTGAGCTGTTGATAGCCATAAATAAAACTTGTAGATAAGTAACGAGTCTATACATTTGAAAGCGAAAACTACACAAGATAGAAAACAACTATGCACTTTTGTTTTCGTTTTATGGCAAACCATCTTCTAATTATTCGTTAGATAGAAACCAACTTGCATTTCTACCAATTTACCAATCAGCTTAACATTTGATTGCTGATGGTAGCTATTGCTGACCACTTTTCTTATCTAGTAATAATCGTGATTTGGTTGTTAGGTTTAGAATAATTTGAAAGTTGATTTCTATTTGTGCCATTTGCCCTATTTGAAACTAGTTCACATAACATCTAATCAACTTTCTTCCTCTTGTGATTGCAGTCCCAATAGCCTTACTTTATCCACTATGTCAGTTGATTCTTCTCTTCATTTCGGTGCTTCTTTTACCCTTTTATATGTTTTATTCCCTCCTGTGGAAGGTTTTAGCAACTGTAGGTAAGTGATCATATAGTTTATACATGACACCTGCACTATCAGTTTTTAAATGGAAACTCAAGAAATTTTCATCAATTATTAAGTGATTTATGTATACGTTAATTTTATAAATTTCAGTGGCACGTATCAAGGATATAGAGAAGAGAAAGAAGGAATATGAAGAAGTTAAATATTTTTTACATAATACTGTCCGCCACATGGACTCCTGCAATTTAGACAACAGTCTCTTTTACAAGTTTATAGCTTTGGAGGCTGTACGTTTGGATGTGTACGAGGTTCTGCGTCTAATTATAAGTCAATTTAATCAAACGATAGAGTACACTAATGAAAAGCATAACATTATTCAGTTAGCTATAATATACCGTTCAGAAAAAGTATACAACCATATATTCTATCCATTAATCAAGCAAAAAGAATCTCATAGACTTTTGAAGGATTATTCCGGTAACAATCTTTTGCAGTTGGTCGGAAGATTGGCACCCTCAAATGTACTTAGTTGTACAACAGGTGCAGCACTTCAACTACAACGAGAGCTGCAATGGCGTGAGGTAGTTCACATATAAGTTAATATATAATCATAGTGTTCTATGCTATCTAGTTACATAAAGGATAACTAGTTGAATTGTACATGAAGTGGAGAAGTTTATGGAACCTATGCAACTTACCGATTTGAATATTGATAACGAGACACCAGAAATGGTGTTTACAAGGGAACACGCAAATTTGGGGAAGGATGGCGAAAAGTGGATGAAAGCAACGGCAGAATCATGCAGCATCACAGCTGCACTAATTGTCACAATTGTATTTGCAGCTGCAATAACTGTACCAGGTGGAAGCAACCAAGAAACAGGCGTACCCCTGTTTAAAAAGCAAATCGCCTTCACTGTCTTTGCAATATCCGATGCGATCTCGCTATTTTCAGCTTCTACTTCGCTATTAGTGTTCTTATCGATCCTTACTACACGTTTTGCTGAGAAAGATTTTTTGCTCAGTTTACCAAGACGATTGCTTATTGCTCTTGTTCTCAGTTTTCTGTGATCAAAGACCATGGATGCTGGCACCAATAGGAGTATTTACATGCATGCCGATTGCAGCTATTGTTTCTCTACAACTTCCCCTCGTGGTAGATTTGTACCGATCAACATAGTCCTCCATGTTTCGTAAGCAAAAGTTACATTATTCACAATTGTAAGTGTAACTCAATGCTCAATAACATATGTGTTAAAATTTTATAATCATGACTATCATATATAATTACTAATATCAAGTAGCACATAGATACGGAAGCGTAGGATCAAGTATAACATATAATAGTTAACTAAAACATAAATAGTAAACGTACCTCAAGCAATTCTTGATTGGGGATGAACAATAGATGAACCCTAATTAGGGTTTATGTAGATCTATGAATAACCCCTTACCTTTTTGTTATTCGATCTCTTGATAACAACAATAGTGTGTTGTTACCTCGTTCTTGTACACACAAACTCATTGAATAGAAGGTTTTGCAAAGGAAACACAAACACTAAATTTTTTGATAAACAAAAATCGATCCAAACCCTATTGGGGATTAGGGCGATCGGCCAAGGCACCAAGAAAGGAAAAAAGAGAAATTTAAGATAGAATGTGGTGTACAAAGGTGAGAACAATGAACCCCATGCCTTTGTATTTAAAATACTAATTAGGACAAACTTAGGGAACAAGTTAGGGTTTGGGAACCCCCTAGCCCCACGACCCGGGCCCTATAAGGAAAAAAAACCAAGGGGGTGTATCCCCGGGTCCCTTTTCTTTTTTTTTTTGTCTCCTTTTTTTATTTTTTTTTAAAATTCTTTACAAAAAAAAAACTTCTAAAGTTCCTTGTTCCCTTTTTTTTTTTTCTTTTTTTCTTTTTTTTTTTAAAACGATAAGTTTTTTTAGTTACTTTTTTTTTTACAAAACTTTTTTTAATTTAACTTTAACGAACCGTTTTTTTTAGTCCCAATTTTTTAAGTTGGGTTCAAAATAAATTAAAATAAAACAAAAAATTACATTTTTAATATTTTTTATTTTATTTTTATACTTTTTCTATTTTTCCTTTCGTTTTTCTTTTGGGTAAAAATTTTGGTTGGGTTAGCCAAATTACCCGGAAAGGGTCTTTCGGGCGTTTTTTTTCGAATTTCCTAGACTTTTTACCTTTTTAAATTTAAAAAACAAAACAAACGCATATTTCTTTAACAAAGCTCCCACTTTTTTGGGGTTATGTTATTAAAATCAGTAAAAAAATGATTTAATTTTGGTACGGCGTTCTTTTTTTTTTTTGGCAAACACTTTCCCAAATAACCCCTTTAGAGTTTTTTTTTTTTCCCACAAAAAACGAGCCTTTTTTGAAAAAAGTTTTTTTTCCCTTGGAAAACCCTTTTTAACGATTCCAAATTCGTTTTTATTATTTTAATCCTTGTTTTTTTTTGTTTTTTTTTTCTTAATTACTTTCTGATTTTAAAAAAATTAAAGAAATTAAAATTCTTTTTTTTTATTTAAATATTCAGTTTTTTTCCTTCCGTTTTAATCAATTGAATTTTGAAAAACAAAATTTTTATTACCAAAAAAACAATCTGAACGTTTTTAAATTTCAACAAGAAAATTAAGAAACTTTGGGTTTTTTTTGGGCCCACAAACAAAACATGTTTTTTTGGGTCATTTCCTACGAGTTGGAAAAAACCCCATAAAAAGTAAAAATTATAAAACTTCAAAAAAACAAAATTTTTTGAAGAAACAAAAATTTTTTCCTTTTAATTTTTTTTTTTTTTGACTTTAAAAACAAAGGATAACATGGAACTTTTGCAACAAACTTTTTTTTTCTTTTTGGAAAACACCCTTTTAAATTAACTAAAAACCAAGAAAAAGATTTTTTACGTTTTTTAGCGGTAAAGAAAATTTTTTTTTTGCTTTCCACAAAAAAAAAGAAAATTGCACTTACAAAAATTCCAATGAGACAAAAAACTTTTAAAAATTTCTTTTGGCAAATCTTTTCTTCAAGTTCCCCTTTGAAAGGAATAAACCTTTTTTAAAAAAAATTTATTGAATTCTTTTTAAACTTTTAGATTTTTTAAGTTAAAAAATCCAATTTTTTTTTTTTTTAAGTA
>LBNU01011002.1:1358-16619 GCA_014162995.1 Artemisia annua | reverse complement strand
TAAAATTCATAATATACTTTTATATTATACTAGTGTTAGACCTTGCACGCGGGTGGCTCTGATATAAGTCGTACTAAATGACTTTTAACATAAGTCGGACTAATTGTGTTTGTCACAAGTCGATCCAGTTGCTTCGTTGTCGTTTAAATAAAAATAGTATAAACTACAACAATAACAATAAATGTTGTTTTGTAAAAATAAATATAAAGTCTAAGGGGTATTTGTAATTGTAAATTTAATACTTTATATTTTTATAAAGTTTTGGTCTTAAATGTAAATTATTAACCGAATATAACGTTATTGTAAATTTAATCTTTTAATTTTAATTAATTACCCATTTTTTTATTGTCAATTACACCAAAGTTATATCTTATTGGTTGATAATTACTTAGGTAAAACTGTGTGACATATATAATGAATACTCCTTTCGCCCTAAAATAAAATAGTTAAACCAAACAACCACACCGTTTAAAAAAATGATATAACTACACTCCGATCAATCAATAAAATACTATCCGCACCTATTAAATTATTTTTTGATTGGTTGAAAACTTGAAATAATACGTTGAGAATTCTTTTTGAACACACTAAAATGGAAAGTTGACACATAAAATATTAATAACAAAGAAAATATGAAGATTAATTGGTGTAAGATGAATAATTAATCATTGCATGTATAGGGGTATTGGACTATTGGTTAACAGAAATTCCATCTATAAATAGAGTTGATCAGTTTCAAACTACCTACAAACATTTGAATTCTCAACATTCCATAATGCTTCCGGCTATTGCTTCCAATTCCATGTCAATCACAAAAGAGGATGAAGAAAAAGCTGCTAAAACAAAAATTTCGTTCTTAATCGAGCAATACAAGGATAGAGTCTCAACTCTTCCGAAGCATAAAAGTTGGATAAACCATAACCTTTATAAGTATGAAGGTTTTTGGTATCACCAAGGTTTTTGGTTTCATTCCAATGCTAGCTTCTCAATTGAAGTAATTATGGCATTGCAAGACGAATTTCAAGCACAACCAAGCAATGTTTTCTTGGCTAGTCATCCGAAATCTGGCACAACTTGGCTTAAGGCTCTTGCCTTCGCAATAGTGAACCGAGCCATGTTAAAAAATAGCACAGACTCAAACACAGTTCATCCATTGCTCACCACTAGCTCACATGAGTGTGTCCCTTTTATGGAGACTCAGTCGTTTTTGAACAACCCTTATCATGCCAACGATCTCATTGCCACTCATCTCCCTTACTCGTTATTACCTAAATCCATCATTAGTTCTAATTGTCGGATTGTTTATATATGCAGAAATCCTAAAGATGTGTTCATTTCCTTTTGGCACTTCATGGACAAGTTGAGGGACAATCTATCTCCTCCAATAAAATTGGAGGATGCATTTGAGTTGTTTAGTAGAGGTGTTAGCCCAAATGGATCTTGTTGGGATCACGTGGTTGGCTACCGTAAAGCAAGTCTTGAGCGACCAGATCAGGTTCTATTCTTGTTCTATGAGGAAATGAAAAAGGACCCAAAGAATGAAGTTCGGAAATTGGCCAAGTTCATAGGTTACCCTTTTTCAGAAGAGGAGGACGTAGATGAAGAAGTGGAAAAGATTATTGAACTATGTAGTTTCGAGAAACTAAGCAAGGCAAATAAGGATGCAGAAGAAACACCTAAGGTTATTCCAAATGATGTCCTTTTTCGAAAAGGAGAAGTTGGTGATTCAATAAATTATCTTACGATGGAAATGGTCGAAATCTTGGACAAAATCACCTTAGAAAAGTATGACGGTTTAGACATCTCGTTTTAGCATAGAAAAACAAATTCTTATGGTTAAGTTGTGCTAGCGAATCAGTTTCGAGCCGTTTCTACATATATTTATATATAATACTTATATAGTTCTTCTACATATTTAAGATAATAAATGTAGTTTTACTTGGAGACCTGTCACTTGATGATGTAACTTGATATTGTGGTACTTCATATATAATCATGGTTTAGCTGTGTTATTGCATATGTGATTAGTTCATACGCTAGTGTATGATATGTATCAAACGAGTGTTAAATATCTGCGCGTTGCAAAGATATATAGTGTATGATATGTATCAAACGAGTGTTAAATCGTCTAGTTACTTTGTACAAAATATATTGCATATGTCTATCTAATTTGATTTCATGTGTAATGCAATTCATATTCTTTATCTTTCAGTGTTTATAGCATTCAAATATTTGTTATCATTTTGACTTATTAAAAGAAAAATAAGAAATTGAATTTAAAATTTTAATCACTATTTTTTTATAAAATCGTATGTAAGTTACAAGCATTGCAATGTTTAACTAAATTTAATTACAATTTTAAAGATATTTTCTATTGGTATATTTTTCTAGAGAAAATTGCTCAACATTTATTAAATATTTGGTAATTAAAATTTGTTAAACAAAAAAATTTATATAAAAGAAAAGTTAAGGTAGTTTTGTAACTTGTTACATAGTTTAGGGCAGTTTTTGTAAATTGTTAGATAGTTTACGGGTTGGTTTGAATTTTATTTTATTTTTGTAAAAAACATATATTGAACTTTAACATTTTTTTATAAAATCATACGTTAGTAAAAAATATGGCAAATTGCACAAAAGTGTATCCAACTTATGCTCAATTTTAATTTAAGGTACTCTACTTTTTTTTCTTCAATTTAGTGTACTCAACTTTTTTTTGATTGCAATGTAAGACATATAACGGATTTCCCAGTTATCTTATAATGAAAAAATTACATGTTTTGTCCGTATAGTTTATTCCAAATAACACTCGTAGTCCCTGTTTCATTTTAATTACGCCAAACATACGTTTTAGTCCATTTTTATACGTTTTGTTCATTTTTATACATTTTTATCAGTNTCATGATATCATTGAAAAATAATGTTTTTTTTTAATGTGTTTTATAATAGTTTTTATTTCTATATTTAGAAGTCAACAAGTTCCGATGGAAACAACCTGGATTCTAATAAAAGACCCAATCACTCGGACTGCATTGGGAACCACCGGTTCAGGTAGTGGCGTATGTTAGAAACGCCTTTTTTATATTTTCTTAAATATTTTTCAATCATATTATATGTTATGATTATAAAGTTATAAATTATCTGTATTTTGTTAAAGTGCCTAATCATATTATAAAGGTATAAATTAAAATATAGATCATAAGTAAATGAGAATTGATTTGCATATATAATTTTTTAATTTACACATTTCAATTTAGGGCAAATTGCACAAAAGTGTATCCAACTTATGCTCAATTTCAATTTAAGGTACTCTACTTTTTTTTCTTCAATTTAGTGTACTCAACTTTTTTTTGATTGCAATGTAAGACATATAACGGATTTCCCAGTTATCTTAAAATGAAAAAATTACATGTTTTGTCCCTATAGTTTATTCCAAATAACACTCGTAGTCACCGTTTCATTTTAATTACGCCAGACATACGTTTTAGTCCGTTTTTATACGTTTTGTTCATTTTTATACATTTTTATCAGTTCTTTTACGTTTTCTACCATTTTTTTACGTTTTCGACCGTTTTTTACGGTTTCGTGCGTTTTTTACGTTTTCTTAAGTTTTCGTCCGTTTTCTTCAGTTTTCGTCCGCTTTTTTACATTTTCGTCCGTTTATTATGTTTTCGACTTTTTTTTTACATCTTCATCCATTTACTTTACGTTTTCGTCTGTTTTTTACGTTTTCGTCCACTTGTTTTTATCATTTTCATCCGTGTTTTTATATTTTCGTCTGTTTCACGTTTTCGTCCCATTTTATATTTTCGCCCGTTTTCTTACGTTTTCGCCTATTTTCTTACATTTTTCCCGCTTTTTACGTTTTCGTTCGCTTTTTTACACTTTCGTCCAATTTTTACGTTTTCGTATTCTCTTTTACGTTTCGTCTGTTTTTTTTACATTTTAATTTGTTTTTTGCGTTTCCGTTTGTATTTTATACATTTGTTTGTATGTTTTACCAGCTTGTACAATAAGGATAAACTGTATTTTGATTTTTGCATACTAACCTCGCAGGATATTTTATGGATCACATGAGCTAAACCTTCTGGGATTCCATCAACATCATCAAAGCCAGCAAAAGCAGCCTTCTCGTCTCCAGCCAATGCATCAACATGCCCATTATGTGTCCCCTGGAAAAACATGGTACGCATCACAAAACTAGATGTTGCATAATGGGTGGGGTGGATAATGGNGTTTTCGTTTACTTTTTACGTTTCGTCAATTTCTTTATGTTTTTGCCTGTTTTCCTGCGTTTTTGATCTTTTTTTACGTTTTCGTCCTGTTTTACGTTTTAGTCCATTTTTATACATTTTCATCAGTTTTTATACGAACGATAACAGGAAAAAAACGTAAAAAATAGAAGAAAACGTAAAAAAAACATGTGAAAACGTAATAAAACGCAAAAAAAAAGGACAAAAACTTAAAGAAACGACCGAAAATGTAAAAAATCTGGCGAAAACGTAAGCAAACGGGCGTAATGTAAGAAAACTGACGAAAACGCAAAAAACGGATGAAAATGTAAAAAACGGACGAAAACATAAAAAAATAGACGAAAACGTAAAAAACAGACGAAAACGTAAAAAATCAGACGAAAATGTTTAAACGTGGACGAAAACGCAAAAAAAATGGACGAAAACGTAAAAAAACGAACGAAAACATAAAAAAGCTGGCGAAAACATAAGAAAACGGGCAAAAATGTAAGAAAACAGACGAAAACGCAAAAAACGTAAAAAAACAGACGAAAATGTAGAAAAACAGACGGAAACGTAAAAAATGAACGAAAATATTAAAACATGGACGAAAACGTAAAAAACAGACGAAAACGTAAAAAAAGAACGAAAATGTAGAAAAAGGACGAAAACGTAAAAAAAACGGATGAAAACTTAATAAAGGGGACGAAAACTGAAGAAAACGGGCGAAAACTTAAGAAAACGGACGAAAACGTAAAAAAACGGTCGAAAACGTNAAACGTAAAAAAGAACGAAAATGTAGAAAAAGGACGAAAACGTAAAAAAACGGACGAAAACTTAATAAAGCGGATGAAAACTGAAGAAAACGGGCGAAAACTTAAGAAAACGGACGAAAACGTAAAAAAACGGTCGAAAACGTCAAAAAATTTATGAAACTGTATAAAATGGACAAAACGTATAAAAACTGATGAAAACGTATGTTTTGCATAATTAAAATGAAATAGGGACTACAAGTGTTATTTGGGAAAAACCATAGGGGTGAAACTTGTAATCTTTTCATTATAAGATAACTGGAAATATGTTATATGTCTTTCATTGCAATAAAAAATAAGTTGAGTACACTAAATTAAAGAAAAAAAAGTAGAGTACCTTAAATTGAAATTGAGCATAAGTTGGATACACTTTTGTGCAATTTGCCCTAAAAAATATTGCAATATTTAGCCGATTTTGTTCGCAATTTAGAGACTTTTTCTTCGGTATATTTTTTTTTAGAAAGACGCTAGTTATTCTTTTTAATATTTGATAAATAAATTTTTTTAAATAAAAAATCGTAAATAGCTAAAAGTACAAGGTAATTTTCGTTACATGCCGCATAGTTCGGGGGTATTTTGAAATTATTCTTTCCGTTCAAACTGCGTCACCTAACCTTATAAGGTTAATTAATTTAAGGTGAATATCATTTATCATCGTATCGGAGTCTTAAACCCTTAATCTAACGGGCGCCGCCTACGACAGCTGCCTCCCCCTCCTACTATTGCCGCTAATCATCGAGAAAAAGAAAGGCCAGGATCGCTCAAAACCCACAAAAATTATTTCGCTACGAGAGATTACATTTGGCTTGTTGAACCGAACAATCATGTTCTTATCAATTCTTTCGGCTTTAAAATTATTGTTCGCTTTAAAAAAGGTGGGACCACTACAGTATTCAACCAATAGCTTATTTACCCACTAAACTATCTTTTAATTAGTTGACATAAGAAGAGAACCATTATTTAGGACAATACAAATGAAAATGAGAATTATAATTTTGAGACGAGAAGGTGTTTAATTATTTTCAGATTGCCACACTCCTCTTGTGGCTATAATCGCTACCAACAAATTTTGTTAAAAAGAAAGAAAGGAATTATGAAAGCATCCGGAGGTCTAAGAAAATTAAAAAGGTATATATCTTGTTTCAATTATAATGAGAAATCTAGGTGACATGAAAAAGTTTAATTTTTGGACCTCTTCATAAACTCAACACAATTAATGTATGTGTAATGTAGAGCATTTATAAAGTTATAACACAATTTTATCATAGTGAAAAAATGTTTATAAACTCAAAAGGTTTATAATCTATTGAGATATGATGACATAAAACACTTATAAAGTTTTATAAAATTTAATCATAATGGATTCCCTAACAACCATTATCTATATTCTATGTTTTTCCTATTCTCGTTTATCAAGAGCCGTGAAACTCGTTAAATTCATGACGTTGTTTCATTGATCTCGTTTAATCTTTAAGGCTTCTCTTAAAGAAAAAAACTTATTTCTTTTAGATTAATTCTGTTTTTATATAATTTCGTTGTCCATCTAAATCTTTTAGAAACCTTTTTTTAGCTTAATTTTAATGTTTCTTTTCACAATAACAATCTCAAATTTCTCAAAAGCATTAAACATACTCCCATTTCTCTATTGTGAATACACCTCTCCACTTGAAAAGTTTTGCTCTAGTTTAAGCTTCAAGGACCTCTTGCCCAAACTCCGATGGTGTATTAACAGACCACGTAGCATTAGTACATTGTATATTTGTAGAGCTCGGCCCATTGTTAAGTTTAGGGTTTCAAATGTGTTAATTTCTATCCATTTAAGTTTATGTTATGTATCAAATTAATTCAAGATAAATAATACGATTTACCATGACAGATAGAAAACTGAGTTATAACAAAGGATCAAATGAGTCACACACATGGGCTCTACTGAGTTGAATTCTTGAACGGCATAGTCGAACGCTCGAACATGCTAAATTAGTGGATGAGAAACGTTCAATACGAAACAACATTTATCTAAAGAACAAATAACAAGATCTCAACCATCCATCCTTCTTCCATCTAACGGTTTAGATTAAAATAAACAACTATATTAATGGGCATTTTAGTCATTCCTTACTTTCTACCTAACCCCCTAAAAACACACACACTGTACACACATACACAATGCTCCTCTCTTTCATCTCTCTCTCACCGGTCATTCCTTCACAAATAAATCTGTGATCTCCATTATTATCATTACCAAATTTTCTGTTATCTTTTTGTTCAAGTTAATATTTTAATCTGAAAATGGGCCGTAAATTCTTCGTTGGTGGTAATTGGAAATGCGTATGTCCCCTTTTTTTTCATTATTCTATTGTATTGATGTAAAATTATGTGTATGAATAATAGCTTTATTTTAATAGATTTTGATCCGATCTTAGTTACTATTTGTATAAATACATGATGATGATTATGTTCTTAAATTGATAATGAATTTTAATATATGATTATGTATTTTTTTTTATTTTTTTTTATTTTTATTTTTTTTTATTTTTTTTTTTTGCTGTTTATCGGTTTGGATGCTGATATTTTTTCATTGATCTCTATTTTGATTAGATATTATGATGAGATCTCACTCAATTAAGCTGTTGTTATGTATTGTTGTTGTTTATATGTTTTAATTTGTTTATTTTCATATTGGTCTAATTAACTGTTGTAAATTTAAGCTAATTATCTTTGATTAGATTCATACTCATTAAACCAGTTTTGATTTGATGAGGACAGATGCAAATTCATTTGTTTTCGAAGCAACAATCTATTCGACGAGATTTCAGAAGCAACAATCTATTCGAAATTAGACTCCGTGGTGATTTCGATGACATGGTGGTGGTTAGGTGACGGTGATTCGCCGGAGAATGACATGGTTAGATGGCGGGAAAAGCGGCGGTTGAGGTAAGTGAGGTTGTTACGAGTTGGTTTAGGTAAGTGAGGTTGTTACGAGTTGGTTTAGTGAACGGAAGATTGAATTTGAGGAGAAACTAGCGTGTTACTAAAAGGATGAAATTTTGTAGATGAATACATCGAGAATTGCTTGTGTTTCAGTTTCTTTTTTTGAAACATGTGCTTGGTTGCTACTTTGTAACTTTGGTCTTTTACCAAGAGTTTTTTGCTATGATCTTTTATTATCTTTCATGATAATTTAGGTGTCAACATGGTTCTTTATTACTCGTATTATATGTTTACTTTTACATGAGGAACTTGCTATAAAAGATATCTTCTAGTATCTACAATACACAAAATAGGGTAAACTGTATGAAATCACAAGGGATTTATTGTGAATGGGATTCACAATAAATCTCATGGGATTCACAATGAATCCCATGGGATGCACCAAAGAATCTCATGGGATTCATAAGAATCCCATGTGATTCACAATGAATCCTATGGGATGCACCAAAGAATCCCATGGGATTCATACTGAATCCTTTGTGATTTATCGTCTTACGAATCCCTTGGGATTTCTTTACGAATCCCGTGGGATTTTTCTGGACGGAAATTTTGAAAAAAAAAATTCGTCTTTTTACGAATCCCATGGGACTTTTCTGGATGGAAATTTTGAAAAAAAAATCATCTTTTTACGAATCCTGTGGGATTTCTTTACTAATCCCGTGGGATTTTTCTGGACGGAAATTTTGAAAAAAAAATCGTCTTTTTACGAATCCCATGGGATATTTTTCTTGACGGAAATTTTGAAAAAAAAAAATCGTCTTTTTACGAATCCCATGGGATTTTTTACGAATCCCATGGGATTGTTTACGAATCCCATGGGATTTTTTTCTGGACGGAATTTTGAAAAAAAAAAAGTTCGTTGAAAGTATATAACAATGCATATCTATAGAAGAATAATTTTTTTCTCGTCGCGATGGTGTATTTTTCGTAGCTTGAAGATTTACCCTTTGCAAGATATGTTGTTTTTAAACAAAATGTGGAAAGTGAGTTTTTATATTAAATGAGCTAAAATGCCAATTTTGCCCTCCCTTTGTTATTTTTTGATTTGATCTTAGCTACTAGATGAAAGGTGGATGGATGGTTGAGATTGGCTTATTTGTTTTTTAAGTGATACTTGTTTTGCATAGATCTCACCTCATTAGTGGATTGCTATGTATAATATCTACCCAAATTTTGGGTTAAGTCCATGGATAGCCTATAATCTTACCAAAATTTTTAATTATAGTTTACGGATTTTATAAAATATCATTATCACCATCCAAACTTTTACAAATTTACACATATAGGTAATATACTTTTATCTCGGTCCCTCATATGGGAATATACTTTTACAAAATTTTCATATATATTGTCCAAGAGGTTGGGTGGAGTTTGAGCAGTTTACTAGTTTGTTGGAATATTTAGAAGGTTACACGCTTCCTGAGATGCGTGACAGGTAGGTTTGGTATCTAATGGGATCGGGTGAATTTTTCGTTAGGAGATACTCATAGATGATCATATGTTACCTGATGTCTCTTCTAAAACTAGATGGTTAAAAGTGGTTCCGATTAAAGTTAACATTTATGCTTGGAAGGTTAAGTTGGATAGTTTGCCCACTCGGTTTAACTTGTCCCGTAGAGGGCTGGATATTCAGTCGATTTTATGCCCAATTTGCAGTAAGGCTGCTGAAACCACGAGCCATATTTTCTTCTCATGTTCTATGACAAGAGATATTTATCGGAAGATTTCTACTTAGTGGGATTTCCACTTATTGGAGGTTTCTTCGTTTGAGGAGTAGAGGGTTTGGTTGTCAAATATCCATCTTCAAGGTCTTCGCAAGGAGGTGCTAGAAGGAGTTTTCTACATCATATGGTGGCTTGTTTGGAATTTTCGAAATGAGTTGATTTTTGGTTTGAGTTCTCCTCTTATGGCGATGTTATTTGATGATGTAGTGGCTTGATCCTTTTCTTAGTATAGTTATAGATGTAAGCTAAATGTCAGCTGGACTGACTGGGTGAAAAACCCTCCATTGTTATTTTGTAATGTCTATTTCTCTAGCGTCTTGCAAGCCTTTTTATAATATCCGCCGTTCAAAAAGAAAGTTTAGATGGTGATAGGCATTTTATAAAGTTCATAACCTACTATTAGACACGTTGGCAAGTTCATGGGCTATCCGTGGACTTAACCCCTGAATTTTTTGTGGGGAACTAGAAGGGAGTTGAATAATTTACCGACTTGTTTACTTTAGTTATAAAAATTTCTCTATGAAAAACTTAGATTCAATTGTAGATGAAATCAATCAACACCAATATGAACACAACACTATACTAACACAAATATGCAATAAGTAAGTAAAGAGAAGAGATGGAAAGATCAAACCAAGACAACGAGATATTTAGTGGTTCCGTCACGAAGCTCTTCTTCGCCCTACTCAACAAGACTTCCTTCAGGCGGAGAAAACCGTACAACGTCGCTTACGTTATTTTCCGACACTAATCTAGATGTCGAGTACTAATCTTCGCTAGTACTAATCTACCACGATCTACACGATCCTAACTTATCACATGATCAACACGATCCTCACACAATCTACACGATCCTCACAAGATCCACACAATCCTCACAATCTACTCTTGATCCACTTGATCAATACTATATCATTCAACACTCAAGAGATCCCCAAGATCTCAACAAGATCACAATGATCAACACAATGACTAAGAAACACTAATACACTTTATGTATATCAAGATACAATCAAGTAGACAACTTGTAATGCAAGTGCATTACTCTATGACACTAACACCTTGTATCTTCTTGATACTTTGTGTTCTTCTCTTGACTAGTAGAGGTATGTAGATGATTCTTGGTTGGATGAAAGAATCACTCTTTAAACAAAAGAAAACTAACTAATGTTCAAAGGAGAGTTTAGGTGATTGAGGATATGACTATAGAAAGTTAAGTGTGTGAAAGGATGGCGAAAATCTGGAAAATGAAGTGGTATTTATAGGAACTGGAAATCTAACCGTTTTAAGGGGACGGCACTACTAATTGTTAAACGGTACCACTAATCTGGGAAATGAAGTGGTATTTATAGGAACTGGAAATCAGACCGTTTTAAGGGGACGGCACCACTAATTGTGCCAGACAAACACGCTCTAGATTTTGTTTTTAGTGGTGAAAGTTTATTTGGGGGAGTTTGGAGCTGGTTTGGGTAAAATATAGTTGTTGGGGAATTTTGAAATGAATTTCCTAATTTCTTTGATCATTTGTCAATTTGTAAATTTGTTTATTCATACCTAGAGTGATTAACGTAGAAATCGGATATATCGACTAAAAACTTGTTTACGTTGATTTTTTACGTAAGATGTTTTCACATTTTGTTATCATCAAAACATAGAGATATCGAAAGATGAGAATAACGTTTTTAGACATTATTTGCATCAACATTTTTTATGTATTTGTTGTTGTAGTAACTATATCTGGCCTTAAAATATGTTGAAAATTCCACCATACCATGTTTAAGAGATCTAGTTGTCATGGTTCAAGCCACGACTCTTTTTGGATGTCACCTCATGCCATCTCACCCAAAAACCACTTTCTTCCTGGCTCAAGTCAAAACATCTTTTTTTGGACTTACATATTATTTTATTTTCTATTTTTTCAGACAAACTACTTTTTCATTTGTTAAAATAAAAATACCAATTATTACGAAAATAAGATTAGAAAAAAACAGACGAAAAAATATTAGAAAAATATAACGTATACGACTACATATCACGTCTATACTTGTCAAATTTCGTCTTGTTGCATGTTGATGATCAAGAAATCGTCATACGATAACCTGACGGGTATTTTGTCTTTTCTTTGCCTTTCGATTTCTTGGGTTTCTTGTGGTGGTGGTTTGTTGTTGTGTTTGTTGTGGTTGTGCTTATTGTTGTGAAAATAATTGTTAGATACTGCATATTTGAAGTAGTTGTTGTTGAAAAAAATATTGTTCGTGTGTGTATGTTGACATAGTATATTGGATACCAAACAGAGTAAATTCGGGACCGAGGAAAATATTGAGTTTGTGGGATGAAGGTGTACTGGGCTGTGACGAAGATGATAGTTTGGAGCTTGCAATTATTCGTAAAAGTTACTGTTAAAAACATCATTTGAATGACTTGTTTTGAAGATAGGGTAAAATAAAGTGAAAATTAAAGTGAAAGATTAGGTTATATGTAAAAATGTTATGTAAGAAGGGATTATATAAATATTTAACTTAAAAAGAGAATTTGAGGTTTACCATTATTAACCTCTATAGCTTGGGAGGTTAATTTTCAAGCCAAAAAGAAGAGAAAACCCTAAAAACAAAACCAGCCACCTCCTTCTCCGGCCGTCGGCTTCGGCCGGCGGTCCGGAGGTTCCCTCCATCACCCTTTTCAGTCCATATCTTCTTTCTCATTTACTTTATCTTTTATCTTTTATCTTTTATCATTAATCATTTTGCATAATAAACAAGCAAGTCACAGATCGGTTACCGTCTTCTCCGGTAAGTTAAAAAGCTTTAGATCGTGGTGGTTGTGATCTATAGGTTGTGATTTTTGTATTTTACCGTCATGTCTTTAATTCCCGGTAAGTGGTCATGGTGGTTCGAGATGGTGAGTTGATAGTTCAGGTTGTATTTTAAAGGTGAGATGGATAGGACATAAGATCAGGTGATTCAGTTTGTGAATTTGGTGAGGTCATGAGATGGGTTGGGTCGTTGGTATGGTGAGTTGACGAGATGGTTTGGGTCGCGAGATGGTTTCGGGTTGTGGGCACGGTGTGTTTGCGATATAGTCAAGGGTCGTGGGATATGTGAGGTGGTCCAGGTCGTGGGTGTGGTGTGTTTGCAAGATGGTAAGGGTCGTCGGTATGTGAGGTCGCGAGGTGGTACAGGTCGTGGGTGTGGTGTGTTTGCGAAATGGTTAAGGGTCGTGGGTATGTGAGGTCCCGAGGTGATCCAGGTCATGGGTGTGGTGTGTTTGCGAAATGGTTAAGGGTCGTGGGTATGTCAGGTCGCAGGTAGTCCAGGTCGTGGGTGTGGTGTGTTATGCGAGACAGTTAAGGGTCGCGGGTATGTGAGGTTGCTAGGTGGTCCANTAGAATAGTAAATATAAAGTATGTAAAAGTTCAAGTGTAAGGGGAAAGCTTAATCCCCATTGATGTATTATTTTGGATGGTAGGGTAAAAAGGTATTCAAAAAAAAAAAAAAAAAATCGAAAAATAAAAAAAAATTAGAAAAAGAAAAGAAAAAAACATACGGACTACCATCCACACCTATCTTTTATTTCTTAGTTGTGTTTTGGCGCCTTGGAGTCTCGGCATGTGTCATAGTGGCGCTATAACATCTCGACACGTCATATGGCATGAGTCGAGCGTTATGCCACCCAACGCTCTAAGTATGTTGGGGATAATCAAAATAGCTTTTTTAAATCTAATACAAAAGATTCAACTATTAGACCATGTTTGAAATATGTTGGAACCACAGTAAAATAATTTCAGATCTTACCTGATTCAAAAGCTTCAACTATGAACTTGATGACATGATACAACTCATGCAAGGTGCACTAGATGAGGAAGTCAACCGACACCATGATAATATTACTGTCGAACGTTGACTTACTTTGCGATTATACACATGTGGTTTTTTCTATTCATATTCATTGAGTGGACAAATCTTTTGCGGAGTAACTCATATGCACTTTAAGCGGGTTCATGAATGTTTCAAGTAAAAAACATAATAATCTTTTATATAATAAAAGAATTACATCATTTCGGAGTTTTCTTGACAAAATAATCTTAGTGGAAAAAAAATTGGACCAATAGGAATGGTCGATTTTGACACATAGGCGAAATCGAGCAATATGATTGGCCAATAAAAAGTCAAAATTGAATTGATTTTGGTCAAACTTTAATAAATTTGGTGGATAATTTGATTGAGAAAAAAAAAACACATAAAAATATAGGTGTCAAATTTATAAAAATAAAAACTTAAAAAAAGAGGAGGTAATTAATAAAATATTAGTGGTTGAATTGTAAATATATTACAGTATATGGAGTTAAGTTTAAAATTATAAATCTCCATATTTTTTTATAACTTTAAATAATAAACAAATAACCCTTTACACTTTATACCCCATACACTTTATAATATAAACTTTGTTTACAATTACATGAATATTAGTATTGGTTTGAGACTTTCATCCATTAAACTTACAAAATTTATAAATGTACGAATTAGTTTTAATATACGTTAAATCCTTTTAAAATAAATATTAGTTTCAAACTTTTATCGATTAAAATATCTTTTTACTATGTATGTTAAATATAAATAAGAACTCATGTTATCCTATTTAAAAGTTTAATCTATACGTACACGGGTTTGAATATTAAATACAGTTAAATTATTATTAACGGTAATATAAATATCAAATGGTAAGTACGAGTTGCTGTGATATGAAAATAAATATACGCGATTGTACTTATAACGAGTCATTTAATTATTATTTAAAGTTTATATACAGATATCCAGAAAAACATTTTTAAAAAACTTCATCAACGCTCATTATGTGCTACTAAACTCGCATATTTTGTACAACATGATATCAATAGTTGAAGTTAAACAACAACATCAACCTCAACATTAACATCTATGTCAGCTAAACAAAGTTAAATATTTCATCCAATAAAACTTTTACAAAATATTAATTGATATGAATACATAATGAAAAACCCATTCATATTTATTAGTTCAAGGACGGAGCTTTTGGGGTAGGGGTGGGCCTTGGCCCCTCCAAAATTTCTTATCATTAATGTATTTGATAACTGAGTTAGTGCTAAAAAAATTTGTTTTGACAATATGACCCCCTTGAACGTGGAAATTGATATTATAGCCCCCCTAATAATTTGGTTCAAGCTCCGTTAATGTATTAGTTGTACTTATATCATAATTTTCACGGGTAAATTCTTATATATTCATATAGTAAACAAAATTTTTAAAATAAATTTTATTTATGTGTAAACCCATGTGATTAAAGAAACTTTGGCCCAATAACATTATAAGGAGACACGCTCAAGAATCCAATACAAGGTCGATGCCACGGTTATATTTACAATTTCTGCTAACTATTTTTCTTACTTTCGCACATGTTGATGCTCTAACTTTTTAAAATATACATAAGATTTTCTATTTTTAAACGATAATACTATATAATTAAATTTTT
>LBNU01011001.1:14737-34175 GCA_014162995.1 Artemisia annua | reverse complement strand
GTATTCAACTCACCATCTTTAACAGACAAGAAAGAGTTTGATTCATCATGAGGGTACGGCTCTGATGTGACAATCAAATCCGTTTTTAGTTGACAATTTACTAAAAATTGTATGGTTTCAACTCACCATATCTGAAATAAGTGAAGAGTTGACTAGCCCACAAGTAAATGGCTTGTGGTAAAGGCTGTGGAAAAACCATTTATTTGGTAATTAGTTCACCATGGTTGTGATTAAAGAACTAACTAGTCCATAAGCAAACGGCTTTTGGTAAAGACTACTCAAATCCGTTGATAGCTGATGATTTGCTAAAAATCATATGGTTATCAATGTACCATGGTTTACTTAACCTAAACATTGGCTACTCCAGAGTTAATGGCTTTGGTAACCATGTGAATTCATGTATATGCCGACAAAGAACAATTATGCCGTACGAGGTTAATATAAAATCTTCAACCAATAGCGATTAACCTTAACTTGCATAACATATTATCAGATCAGTACGACAAAACTTTTAAATATACCTGCGACTGAGTCATTTTCTTATTAATCACCAAAGTAAATCTTCTACACAGCAACAATATCGACTTTTCCAGAATGATTTTCTTTGACAGTAACCTTGTAACATCCTAGATATCATATGGTTTGTCGTTATAATTCTTAGCTTTGTCAGTAACCTTGTAACATCCTAGATATCATATGGTTTGTCGTTATAATTCTTAGCTTTGAAGTTGTTATAATTCTTCTTAGCTTTGTCGATATTTTTTATACTCTGACCAAACTACTTTATTATAGCCTAGGGCTCGTGATATCTAGGATGTTACAAGGTTACTGTCAAAGAAAATCATTCTGGAAAAGTCGATATTGTTGTTGTGTTGAAGATTTACTTTGGTGATTAATAAGAAAACGACTCAGTCGCAGGTATATTTAAAAGTTTTGTCGTACTGATCTGATAATATGTTATGCAAGTTAAGGTTAATCGCTATTGGTTGAAGATTTTATATTAATCTCGTACTGCATAATTGTTCTTTGTCAGCATATACATGAATTCACATGGTTATATTAAAAGCTTTATCGTGAGTGGTTTCATTAATTCATGATTGCCAATCTGATATACCTAGTACTAATTAATGGGTCGGCTGCGAATTAATTCATGTGTTTCTGTTGGTCAATTAATTCGAATGGGGTTCATATGTTCACATGGGTCGGTGCAAAGAGTTAAACCTCGTACTAAGTCGATTGATGCTGATTGGTTGAATTGTCATGGGTCGAATATTATATCAAAGTTAATAATATCAAGATTGGTGGCACTCAGTATTATTCAAGATCTCATTGGTCGAGATTAGGTAGTGGATTGGTAGGGCTAATCGATTTTATGATTCTTTATTCTCCAAGTCTAATAGATCGATTATTTAACCTGGTATGAGATCAAAGGTCAGTGAGATGTCAACGTCAGTTTGTGAATTGTTAATCACGTGGGCCTGATTTGTCAACAAGTGAATGTGGAGAAGCTATTTAAACCTCGTACCTCTTTAATTAATCGTGATAATGATTGGTGGAGCAGAGTATTTATTGAGTTCATGCTGTTTTGGTCATTATTTTCAACGTACTGCTCCAATTATCCAAAGTACTGCTCGATATTGCAAAGTACTGCTCCATGGGATTTGAAAGTACTGTTCGATATATTGAAAGTACTGCTTGCTCGTTGTTTCAAAGTACTGTTGCACACTGCTGCTATGCTTATGAGCAAGGTACTGTTAGTTATTCGAAGGTACTGCCCCTATTATTTCAAAGTACTGACGTTCGTTTGAAAGTACTGTTGTTCTTTTAAAGTACTGCTACAAATTTTATTGATGATCATGATTTACAAGTAGTAAGGGGAAGTACATATGATTGATTAGAGATGGTTTTACACACACAGAATGGTTATTTGGTTCACACACACAGGAAGAAGTTTATGTTCTTAATTATTTTAAAAGGCTCGTATTTGGTTTTTATTGGATTAATTAATTACGAAGAAGGTTGAATATCATTTATTTGAAGTTGTAGTTGAGTTTCATAGGTTTGTGTTCTTATCATATAGCTTGATGAATCTAGCAATGTGTGATTTTTCTTATGATGCTCTATGCACACATTGGCTATCACTTAAAGGAGTTACATTGTAGTGCTCAGTGTCTCATATTAGTTGAGGATTTTGTCAAGGGATTGCGGTCTACTTATATTTGGTGTTTCATATGAGTTATGGAGTTCCGTGGATAGTACAAGATTTAAGACACAAGTTTGGGAAATTCTACTTGTTCATCAAATTCGTTATACTCAGTTTTCTTCACATGTGATCATTACATATAGCCTACAGATTTGAAGAATCATGAAGATGGTTAGCACATTGATTTCAGGGGAAGTATTTTATCGTGTGTTTTAATCATTTGATGTTCATGCACCACTCAAGGGAAGTTTCTTCTGTTTACATTCGTTCTCTATTTGTTGATAACAAAAAGGGGAAGAAATCTTGGAGTGGCATAGCATAATTCAAGGGGAAGAAAGACAAGATTGTTTCATTCATGGTGAGATTTTATCTCAATTTCTCTACTTCGTCTAGGGAAGTTCGTACAAGAAGGTGTTTGTTTTGTCATCATCAAATAGGGGAAGATTGTTGGGTCTATTATTGATTTGATGATACAAAACAAGAAGAATGAAACATGAAGGGCTTAAAGTGACAAGATGGGAAACTACAAAAAGACGGAGAATGTTGAAGATTCTAGAAGATTTACTTAAAAGATTTAGTTTCCTAATTGTATTATGATTCCTCTTGTAATCCCTAGATGTCTCTAGTATATAAAGAGACATAGGGTCATTAGTTTCATTGTACGTACAAGATGTAAACCTAAAAGGTGTGTGTGTGTGGGAACCTAGACGTAGGGAAAACGTCTAGGGTTAGTGGTTTATTAGTTTAGAGAGCATGTTCTACTTGATCAAGGTAGAACATGTTAATTTTTTTATTAATGTTAGAGAAGTATGAATATAAAACCTTGTTCATAAATGTTGATTCTATGTGCGAATATTTCGCTTTCATTATTATGTGTTCCTAGATTAAAGGTTTAACAACCTAGCCTGTAACGATCAAGTATGCTGGGTTCTACATGAAAAATCTGAAGTACAAGTTTACAAAAGAGAACACAATAAATACTAAGTCTGAAGATACAAATGCTTCTAGTTATCTCTAATCCATTATGGTCTTCTACGTCCAAGGTACTCTCCACTCATACCCAGCTTCCCACTAAAACCTGCCGCAGGAAAAGGAAATGCGGCTGAGCTTCAAAAGCTCAGTGAACAGATATAATGGCAAATTAATATGAAATAGAAGCGAATACAGAATACGGTGTAAAGGGAAATAACAGAAGTGTAATCAAAGTAAATGAGAACGGAAATAAAAATTAAAGGTGAAGGTTAGTCATCTACCACAAGCCCAGAAACATATATCATAACATAATCATAATCACACATTAGGCAACATATGTAGGGGAGACCTACCAGAGTTGTGAAGGACGTGCATGCACGCAACATCAATCACCAGATAACAGATAACAGATAACAGATCTAGGATGCATCCATACGCCCCTACAGAATCCAGATTGGCCATAATAAGTCATATCATAAAGTGTGCACATAATATATCATAAAGGGGACGTGGCAGAACATCACTCTACTGCCCTAGAGTCATGTTAGAGGTGCATTACTGACACGGACATGGAACCCCCATGCCTAATGAAATAAATTTGTCTCGGGTGTCAAACTAGAATAGGTCAAACAGAATGTCATAAAATGACACATTATAGGTCATCATAATACATATCAGAGGGTTCATATCATATGGTCCAAATCAGAAAGTTCAGATATAACAAAAGTTCAGATAACCAAAAGGTTCAGCACAGAAAAAGTTCAGAAAACAAAAGGGATTTATAGCAATGGCATAGGGAATCCTAATCAGAATGAAAATGGCAAGAGAAAAGAAATCATGAGAAACCTTTACTGAAAAGGTCAGAATATCTGTACCTTAGACCGCAAGTGCAAACACAACAGAAAACATAAAGATTGGAGCAACTCCTTCTTCAACGAATCTACACGAATTTATGATCGTCTTATTGTTAATAACTTATTTTAAAACAGATTACTCATTTTAGTCGGCTTTCCATTTTTAGTAACTTGCCAAATATAGTAACTTCTCGAATTTAGTAGCTGTCCATTTTTAGTAAGTTCCCGAACTAGTAACTTTGATACTTTAGAGTTATGCATGAAAATTAAATAAACTTTCAAGGTTTAATATTACCAATATCATAGTTTAAGGTTTATCATGACATTTTAGTAAAGTTTAGGGTTTATTGAGACAAATAACTTATCATATAAATCAAAATTTAGTCTAACTAATATGCAAACTTCTACTCTTTCGTATGAACTTATGATAGACGCATGCCGAAATCGATTCGCACTTCATATTATTTGTTCCAGTTTCTTGTTCATGGAAATATATCCAACTATATATATATTGACATGCGCATAAAGTTTTCATGCACAGATATGATTACATATTCAAACCTACTGTACCCATATCAGACGCAATGACATTACATCAAAATCAATATTTATTCAACATATATGAATCAGACGTAATGAAGCATGACATTAGACGTAATACATGCATGTACCTTTTTAATTTTTTTAGGTTTCTTTTTCAGTTTTAAAACAAGTATTTATACCAGATTTTAAGTCGTACAAAAGATATCAAAACCACTCGTAAGATACAGATTCGCACAACCCAAAAAGAACTAAAGTCGACATATGCGTTTAGTCGTTTATAAACATGTCTTGCTATATCGTTATATTAAGTGTCGCATGATTTCATGTAGACTTATTCGATTTGCTGTTGTCGACTATCAAGGCATAACCCACGTTTGAAAAGAAACAAAAACTAGAATATCGAACAAAGATTTAGGAGTCACGTTACCCTAGAAGTGCGACAAAGGGAGAGAACTATGACTAGGTTGATGGCCTAGTCGTGCGCCCGAACAAGAACCTCCAACACCCGTCGAATTAGAAAGCAAACCCACAACTCACACGTCCTAGTCAAACCAGCAATCCAACTCCATTCGAAACCCACAATCACACCTTCAACAGAACCTACGAGCAACCTTCTTTGTGTTTCTTTGAATCGGACAGAAAAACTTGGAGAGGAGAACTATGAGCCGCCACTTTAAATATTATTTTAGGGTTTTTAGGTTTATAGTATTATGTGAATTTATGTAGTACATTTTGTGTTTAAAAAGAATGTGAATTTATGTAGTACATTTTGTGTTTAAAAAGAAAATGTGTGAAGTGGGATTCGGTGTATAACAAAACGAATAGGAAATCGTGTGGGCTTTGAGACAATTTAGGAAGGAACCAAAATACAAGTGATTTGCTAGGATATTGACCAAAGTTATCTTTATCACAAAAATATAGGCCATATTCAAAATTATATTCATGTGTAACAATACATATAGTTCGGCTAGAAAAATAAAAGAAAACGTGACATATATTTTAAATGTGTACAATTGTGTTTAACATAAGTCTTAATATTCATATTACATATATACATTCAATTATTAACGTGTTAAGTACTTAGGTTATATCGGGATGAAATGTTTTAAATATTTAAACATATTTTATAAATTTGAGATCAAGGGTATTTTGTGTATTTTACGTATTCAGAAATTTGGGTTTTACATTTTTAGTTTTCAAAAATTTATTTTTGTTTATGATCTTTAAGCTTAGTTCACAAAGTTTGTTATATTCCTTTTGTAAGGTGTCATCATCAATAGACGAATAAGATGAGTCGGAGAGTACCTCATTTGAGTCATGAGCCATGAGAGCAACATCATCATTCTTTGGCTCATCGTCATCTTCTTCATAGTCACTCCAAGCACCACTTACAAAAGCTTGTTGTGATTTGCTTTTGGGCGGTTTTGGACATTCTCCTATTAGATGACTTGTATCTCCACACCTAAAGCATTTCCTTTCAACTCTTCCTTTCTTATCATCATGATCTTTTCGGAAGGTTTTCTTGTCATCTTTAGGTTGTCTTACAAATTTCCCTCGTCTACGAAAGAACTTCTTGAAGTCTCTAACAGCCATGGCATATTCTTCATCATCACTATCCGAACTAGATTCTTCATCATCACTTGATGGGACTCTAGCTTTCAAGGCAATAGACATGACTTTTTCCTTCTTGCCTTTAACTATTTCCGAATCTTTTTCCATTACCATTTCATGAACTTTGAGGTTTCCAATTAGCTCATCAAGTGACATGCTTGAAAGATCCTTGGATTCTTCAATTGCCGTCACTTTTTCTCTCCACTTCGGATGGAGTGCTCTAAGGAATTTCCTGACAAAATTCTTACTACAAAAAGATTCATCAAGTGCTTTAAGTGAAGTAATAATAGTGTTAAACCTAGCAAATGCACTATCAATACTTTCATCTTCGCGAATAACAAATTGTTCATATTGTTGAATGAGAAGATCAATTTTGTTATCTTTAACTTGTGAATTTCCTTGATGAGTGACTATTGAGGATTGCCAAATATCTTTGGCGGTTTTACACATAAAGACTCTTACATATTCTTTCTTAGGCAAAGCATTATATAACATCATTTTAGCTTCATTATTTTTAGCAATCAATTTCTTTTGATCTTCATCTTTAGTGTTTGTAGCTATATTAGCACCATCAACAATTATAAACCATAAATCTATATCTTTAGATTTCACGTAAGTTTCAAATCGGTTTTTCCAATAAATAAAACCATTTGCTTCAAAAAGTGGTGGTCTTTGCATAGATTGCCCTTCTTTGTAATTTTCAAAATCCATGGATCGTTTCAAGTTTTAAAACACAATATATTTTAAAAGCTTGAGTAACGTTGCTCTTGATGCCAATTGTGGAAAACTAGAAGGGGGGTTGAATAGTTTACCGGTTTTTAATCTAATTATCTTTTGAAACTTTCTGTTTAATCAAAGATATGAACACAAAGACAATATGTAATATGCAAGTTTAAAGAAAGAAACGATCAAACCATGACACGAGTGTTTATCGTGGTTCGGCTACAAGGAACTCTATTTTCCTTGCCCTACGTCCACGCCCCGAGTATCCAACTCGAGAGTTTCTTTCACTAGTCAACAAACTCCTTTCACCGGCAGAGAAAACCTTACACGTCGCTTACAAGATTACCGACACTAAGCTAGATGTCGAGTTCTTTTACAAGGGTACAACCACTCCCGTTTAGTTCTTTTACAAGGGTACAACAACTCCCGTCACACTATGTATTTTAAGGCCTAAAATACTAACCGATCACAACAGAATATACACAATCAAATGAAGTGTTAACTACACGAAGTTAACACAATGCTAAGCTAACAAGTCTTGCAACGTTGAGTTTAATACTTGTAACTTTGTATGTACTTGTGAACTTCTTTGCTACAAAAGAATCTTCACAACAATGAAATGTTAAAGGGTTAGATGAAATATATGAATGTGTATATGTAAAATGTAATTAGAAGTGATGAGAAAATTCTTGCAAGTGTGTTGGTATTTATAGCCAAACAATACAGCAAACTGGTGGATCCGGCGGACCCCTCAGAAGTATTCCGCCCATGTACCACGAGGGTTCCGCCAGGTCTGACAAATTAACTTGCAATAAATCTTTCAAACCAAACAAAGTCACATCAACTTATTTCAAGTCAAAGAAATACTTGTGTAAGAAAACTTATGTTGAGTCAAACACACAATCTTACCTTGAATGCATATTGAGTGTTTGACAAAAACATTCCATAAATGAGAAGTGACATTTCCATTTTAAGAAATATAAAAATGTTGTGTTTTATATGAAATGTAAATGTAGCAAATGTCTAATTTATGCAAGACTTAAACTATAATTGTGTTTTACTAAAAACTAAAGTTTACATTTTGTTGTTAACAAAACTTAGCAAAGATCGTAAAATATAAATAACGTTTTTAGGCGATATTTGTATTAACATACTCCATGGATTTCTTGAGGAGCACTATCAATACTTTCATCTTCGGGAATAACAAATTGTTCATATTGTTGAATGAGAAGATCAATTTTGTTATCCTTAACTTGTGAATTTCCTTGATGAGTGACTATTGAGGATTGCCAAATATCTTTGGCGGTTTTACACATAAAGACTCTTTCATATTCTTTCTTAGGCAAAGCATTATATAACATCATTTTAGCTTCATTATTTTTAGCAATCAATTTCTTTTGATCTTCATCTTTAGTGTTTGTAGCTATATTAGCACCATCAACAATTATAAACCATAAATCTATATCTTTAGATTTCACGTAAGTTTCAAATCGGTTTTTCCAATAAATAAAACCATTTGCTTCAAAAAGGGGTGGTCTTTGCATAGATTGCCCTTCTTTGTAATTTTCAAAATCCATGGATCGTTTCAAGTTTTAAAACACAATATATTTTAAAAGCTTGAGTAACGTTGCTCTTGATGCCAATTGTGGAAAACTAGAAGAGGGGTTGAATAGTTTTACGGTTTTTAATCTAATTATCTTTTGAAACTTTCCGTTTAATCAAAGATATGAACACAAAGACAATATGTAATATGCAAGTTTAAAGAAAGAAACGATCAAACCATGACACGAGTGTTTATCGTGGTTCGGCTACAAGGAACTCTATTTTCCTTGCCCTACGTCCACGCCCCGAGTATCCAACTCGAGAGTTTCTTTCACTAGTCAACAAGCTCCTTTCACCGGCGGAGAAAACCTTACACGTCGCTTACAAGATTACCGACACTAAGCTAGATGTCGAGTTCTTTTACAAGGGTCAACAAACTCCTTTCACCGGCGGAGAAAACCTTACACGTCGCTTACAAGATTACCGACACTAAGCTAGATGTCGAGTTCTTTTACAAGGGTACAACCACTCCCGTTTAGTTCTTTTACAAGGGTACAACAACTCACGTCACACTATGTATTTTAAGGCCTAAAATACTAACCGATCACAACAGAATATACACAATCAAATGAAGTGTTAACTACACGAAGTTAACACAATGCTAAGCTAACAAGTCTTGCAACGTTGAGTTGAATACTTGTAACTTTGTATGTACTTGTGAACTTCTTTGCTACAAAAGAATCTTCACAACAATGAAATGTTAAAGGGTTAGATGAAAGATATGAATGTGTATATGTAAAATGTAATTAGAAGTGATGAGAAAATTCTTGCAAGTGTGTTGGTATTTATAGCCAAACAATACAGCAAACTGGTGGATCCGGCGGACCCCTCAGAAGGGTTCCGCCCATGTACCACGAGGGTTCCGCCAGGTCTGACAAATTAACTTGCAATAAATCTTTCAAACCAAACAAAGTCACATCAACTTATTTCAAGTCAAAGACATACTTGTGTAAGAAAACTTATGTTGAGTCAAACACACAATCTTACCTTGAATGCATATTGAGTGTTTGACACAAACATTCCATAAATGAGAAGTGACATTTCCATTTTAAGAAATATAAATATGTTGTGTTTTATATGAAATGTAAATGTAGCAAATGTCTAATTTATGCAAGACTTAAACTATAATTGTGTTTTACTAAAAACTAAAGTTTACATTTTGTTGTTAACAAAACTTAGCAAAGATCGTAAAATATAAATAACGTTTTTAGGCGATATTTGTATTAACATACTCCATGGATTTCTTGAGGACTCCCTACTTACTACATTTGGTATTTCGAGGACTCCACTCCGAATACATTGATTACGAAGATGTGATATGGTTTGTTTGGATATTTGTGTGGCCTAGGGTAAATATACTGACGCATACACTCACCTTATACCTTAACCATTTATCCTACTCCTTTACCTTGTACTTCTTATGATTCTCTTGACTCTATTTATTGTTTTTCATTCGTATCGTTTCTCTATTTTTGCTTTGTTATCTGTACATATCTNCAGGACTCCCTACTTACTACATTTGGTATTCCGAGGACTCCACTCCGAATACATTGATTACGAAGATGTGATATGGTTTGTTTGGATATTTGTGTGGCCTAGGGTAAATATACTGACGCATACACTCACCTTATACCTTAACCATTTATCCTACTCCTTTACCTTGTACTTCTTATGATTCTCTTGACTCTATTTATTGTTTTTCATTCGTATCGTTTCTCTATTTTTGCTTTGTTATCTGTACATATCTGTTCACTGAGCTTTGTAAGCTCAGCCGCATTTCTTTTCTCCTGCGGCAGGTTTAGTAGGAAGCTGGGTTATGGATGGAGAGTTTACTTGCTTTTCGGCTTAGAAGACTTCACCCTGTTAGATACTTGCTGGACTTAGAGATGACTAGAAACAGTTATTTTTGGGCTTAGTATCTTATGTTTGGGCTTAGTATGTTGTTGCTGCCCTGTTGAATCTAGTACCTTGTTTAGTTTTCCTTTGTAACCTTTGTAAACTTTTTATTAGAAATGTATCTCTTGGTGTTCTGATTTGACTCCATAATGTTACACTTTAGCCCTTTTCGGGTTGGGGTGTTACAAAATGGTATCAGAGCCAGGTTTGGATCGGCGGATTCAACACCTGTAGAGCTTAGGCTATGACCTGTGAGTTATTACCATTAGGCTTCAACTGTAGGAACATAGGAAACAACTTTGAGGATTTGCTTTAAGATTCCCCTGCATGAACTTAAGTTTTAACTTGTAAGGAATGGGTAGACTTCAAGAGATTTTTTATGTATCTTTGCTTCCGCATTACTCTGATTCGTGCCTTACGTTTAGCTATACCTTTTTGGAATCATCCTTTTGGAGTTAGAAATCTTTGCACCACCTTAAGTTTTTCCCATTAGTAATTTGAAGGCATTTAAGATTGCATGGTAATGTTTAACACTATCTTTGATCTCTGATCTATTTGTTAATCCTTTTGATATCTCTTCGGGCATTCTGAGAATCTCCATGACGATGATGTATTTGATGCACGCAATGATCGTCTTTTGCTTTTGGTAATCATCTGTAAGTATTCCGACGTTATTTGATTTTGTTTTATCCATCTTCGTTTCCCTGAGGAGTCTTGTGGTATCTAACCACGGGTATAAGAATGTTTCTTTTTCCTTGGAACGATAAAATCTGTTCTGTTAATCTGTCTTTCTTTGGATGGTCAACTTCGATTTGATTCTGATATAGAATTGGTTGCTTAAACATTTGAGATACCGACGACTGTTCTACTAGGTCTCACCTTTGGTATTTTGAACTATTTTGAAACTCCCTATCATGATTTCCGATCGTTAAACTTTTCATATCATTATTGCTCTGGAGACTCTTGCGTTACTTTCTCGGTTATGAAGTTCTCTTGCACCTATTATGTATACCGAGGAATGAACCTTATCATGTGGACTATTTTGACACCCTGATTTCCGGTTAATATTCCTGCTGAACCACCAAGTTTCCCACCAGAGGACGGAGCTGGGAAGAAACAGAAGATGTCAGACAGCTGTGACTACCCTGGAGAGTTGATGACATTACTCGCAAGACGGAAGAGTAGACGAGCAGAATGCAGGAACCTGGTCAAGACGGCGAACCAGGAGCTGACGAAGAACATGCATTCTCACTTCCCTATTCATCTTGGTTGTACTAAGATGAATTGAGAGTGGAAGCAGGATGATGAGGAGATTGAAGATCGTACGAGAGATTCACATTACTCAGTCACATTCCAAGAAGAAACTGCAGAAGGCTTGAGGAACCAAACTCGAGTTAATGATTCTGTTTCACTCTCAGATTGGAAGACGGACGAAGACTGACTACTCGGATATAAGAAGATTTCGAAGGGACAAATTATTGAAAACGAACTTTATGATGGAGGAATTGATGCCTTGGCGACATGTTCTTTTGATGGTGGTTGGTTGATTTTGTTACGTCTTTCGAGTTTCGTCGACATTGCTTCGTTATTGATCTTTGAATAGTCTAACCCAAGAGTTAGTTGGACTGTTAGGTGGATTGGTAGAATAGTTTCACTGATTGAGATAAAGTATGATCATCATGAGGGCATATTTATATGATGCTAGTATTATGACGTCTGGCCAATGTGATAATACTTACATTATATAACGTGCACTTGTTGTGTTCATAGGAAGTCTTGAGAAGTGCCTTAGAGAAGCCTTAGATTTCTGTTTTCGTTTGCGACTATCTGCGAATAGTGAGACTTTAGAATCCTTTCGATCTGTACGTTTGATCCGCCTTATCGCCGTACGTTTTGATACGTTTGGATACTCGGCATGCGATTGTTGAATTCTGTACTCCTGATAAGAATCTAAGTTCTGTTGTAGAGCTTCCTGCCATTGATATTATCGATTAACCTGTTTTCTGCCTATATGGATTTGATCTGTTGCTATGAAGAGCTACGCCTAAGTCATGCTATGTATACCCCTCTTATTTCAATGGATCCGTTTCATGATATCTGTTATGAGTTATGAGAATCAATATTTGTCGGCTTACGCGAATATCTTTGAAAGGTTGAATTAAAGATGAAACTATTTGGAAGATCTGAAGAGTTGAACTCGCATATATCACCCTCATGATTGCTAACATTCGATACATTCTCATCTGATCAGTTCATTTCCTTGTCCACGGACAAAATACCCACCTAATACTATATCTTCCTTTGAATACCTTTTAAGGGGATATGACTATCATCTGTTACGTTCGGTATGTGATCCTTTTTTAGTTGGACTCTGTTCGATGTGCTTTCTCTGGAGAAACCGAAACAATCCTTGGATCGATCAAGTCATTGGAAACAAGATCATTCTGTTTGTTGAAAATTCTTTAAGTCTGAGTTTGTGCGAGTCAAACTACTCCTTTTTCTGTTCGTAGTTTGGTGTACCTTTGTTTTGTTTTCACCACCTCTCCTTTTGCATTTTTGAGGACGAAAATTCTTTTGAGGGGGAGATAGTTGTAAAACCCACATTTTCATACCATGTTTAAGTTACCAAAATACCATCCAATTTGAAATTTTGAAGAATTGTGTACGTTTACCAAACAAGCCCTAAATCAAAAACAATTATCGTACGATCACAAACAATTGTAAATTAATAATCTATGCTATGTAATATTTTTGTGTGATCATTATAATAATAATAAAAGTTAGAAAAATAATTGTTTCACCTAAACTAATGATATGGCCGAATATGTATATTTAAAAGTATATAAATTATATTAATTAAAAATAAAACAAGATAAACACAACATAATTTTGGAAACTTGTACAAAATCAGGAAATTGATCTTATAAAACAATTAGGGCCGAAAATTGGTCCATACCATGTTTACATACACGGTTATATTTATTTTTCCCATTTATCACTTCTAAAAATCCTAAAACACTTTAAAATTCCATTCGGCCACCCCAGACTTTTCCCAAGGAAATTATCATTTTTCCTGGGTCAATTGAAGATAGAAGAAGCCCAGAAAAATAGTGGGACAAATTTTATGCTTACCGATTGGAGCGGGGTCAATTTTCCTAGTTAGAGCGGGGTGAATTTGTTTTCGTATTTTATGCTTACCGATTGGAAGAAATTTGTGAGCACCATTCCAACGTCCAAATCAATTCAAGGGTATTTTTATGTCATCCTATAACTTATTTATAACATGTAAAAGTTAACCAAATCAAATCATGCATTATATTCTGGTCGTATGAATTTTTTATAAGATAAAACGTGCGATTTGAATAAAATTCCCAAATCGGTCAAGATAAAATTTTATAATTCTTAATCTGATTTTTCTGGACTTATATCATGTTAGTATAACCTAAATAAAATGTTACATAATTTATTTAAGGCCTAAATAATTGTTTGTGGATTTTAATTGTTTGCCGATTATAAAAGAGAAAGAAAATAAAAGAAAATAGTGAGCGAGCACTAGGGTTACGGTTTTCTGGTTTTGGCTTGATTATTAAATGAGTTTAATGATTATAAAATGAGTGGTTAATGATTGGTGGAGCTAGGGTTTGCTTTGCATATTTTATTGTTTAGCCGATTTGTTTGTAAAACAAAGAGGGGTTGTTTCAAAAATTTTAAAACTCATGGGGTATTTTTGTAAATATCATATGACTAGTAGCAATTTGAATAAAATAGGTCCAAGGACCAGAAGTGCGTCTTTTATAAATTGAAGGATTAAAATGTATTGTTAATAATTATTAAAACCGATTTATTAATTATATAAATTAAGGGATTAAATCTGTAAATATTGAAAAGATGGAGATTTTGATTCGTATAAAATTATTTGAGGGGATAAATTTGTTAATTTGAATAATTGAAGGTTTAATGTGTTAATATTGAATTATTAAAGGTTTAATTGTTAATTTAATTATTAAAAGGATTAAAATGGAAATGTTTATAATTAAAGGACTTGTTTTGTAAATTAATTAGCTAGAGGGTTAGAATTGTAAATATGAGAGGATTTTATTGATAACATGTTTAACTTGAATGATTATTTGTGTAAATTGTGATAATTACGTTTTAAACCCTAAAATTTGGCATTTTACCTTATGAACCCTAAAATATGGAAAGTTATAATTAGAAACCCTAATCTTGAAAAACTCTTATTAATTGAAATCATTAACTTATGTAATTATGGAAATTTGTTAAATCTGGAAACTTACTAAATAGAAAGCTGCTAAATATGGAAAGTTGCTTAAAATAGAAAGCTGCTAAATATGAAAAGCTGCTAAAAATGGAAAGCTGCTAAAAATGGAAAGATAACCAAAAGAGGTAACTTAAGTAAATTTGAACTCTTCATGATCCGTTTTCACTTTCTTCTAGGTCCGGTGAAGCGGGAGCGATCTTTCTTCTTTTGTTTGATCTTGGTTTTGTGTGTTTCGGCGAAGGTACAGATATTCTGACCTTTTTAGTAAAGGTTTCGTATGACTTGTCTTTCCTCTCTTTGACTGCATTGATTGATCTTGTCATCTGATTCTGAGCCTTTATGTTAGGCTTTCCTATTTGAGCTATCTTGCGATATTTGAACCCTTGATAGAGTTGCCACTGATATTTGAATTTGATATGTGTGAACTTTTATACTTTGGCTCTGAGGTTGATGTGCTTCGTTGGTATTGTGATTCTATTGGTATTTGTTGAAACCCTCATGGGGATATTGACATAAACCGTTCATTAACCTTTTGTAACCTTAGCATTTGGACCTTTTGAAACTTTGGAGGTTCTTTTGGGATATATCAACAGGATGTGAAAACCTTTTCTTAATTATGATATGGGAATGTTTAAAGGAGAACCTATTTTATAACGACACTTCTAACATGAATTAGGACCACTTTTATATGGGATTTTATAATTTCATAAAGATTACTTTTAAAGGATATTTTAAGAAAACCTTCATTAAAGATTACTTTTATAAAGGCTATCTTTTGGAAAATTTCTTTCTAAATGAACCTTTGTTATAAACCTTTTAATTGGATTGTACTACGAACCTTTTTAAAACAATTGATATGAACCTGCTAAATTGAACTATTGCTTTAAACATTCATTATAACACTTTGACTATGAACCATGGGATTTTGGATCTTGTGATATTGAACCTTGTTGACTGGAACCTTTGACATTGGCACTTATACTACAGGAACCTTGATATTGAACTTTGGATTTGAACCTTGATTATTTGACCATGATATGGATATTGACATTGATTTGAACTCTGGTTTCCTTTGACCCTTCAGTATTTACCCAGGAATTATTATTTTGTTTCCAGTTATGGGGGGTCCATGACCGTAGCATTAATGCACCAGTGTTATGAATCTAGTGTGGTTGGAGAGATGTACCACACTGTCCCTTTTGGTTATATGATTATGAGCTCAAGAATATATATGTTTGGCCACTATGATTTGTTTGAAGGAGCGTATGGATGTATCCTAGTTTTGTGTGATATTTGTGTGGATATTCGGATTGGATATATTGTATTAGTGTGGTGATTGGGCATGCGTGCATGCAGTACCTTCACATTTTGGGAGCTAGCTACTCCATGGATTACTTGAGGACTCCCCTCTTACTACATTTGGTATTCCGAGGACTCCCCTCCGAATACATTGATTACGAAGATGTGATATGGTTTGCTTGGATATTTGTGTGGCCTGGGGTAAATATACTGACACATACACTCACTTTATACCTTAACCATTTATCCTACTCCTTTACCTTGTACTTCTTACGATTCTCTTGACTCTATTTATTGTTTTTCATTCGTATCATTTCTCTATTTTTGCTTTGTTATCTGCACATATCTGTTCACTGAGCTTTGTAAGCTCAGCCGCATTTCTTTTCTCCTGCGGCAGGTTTAGTAGGAAGCTGGGTTATGGATGGAGAGTTTACTTGCTTTTTGGCTTAGAAGACTGATAACATCAAATAACCCTGATAATTAAGTGTCAATTTCCCCCCATTATGCTCATTTATATTAATAATTATGTGGATATATGCTATTATCTCTTCATATTTTGTATCCAGGTCACAAGTGGGCATAGGAGCTAAAGAGACGAGGAAATTGGAAAGTACGTGCAAAAGATAGACAAATCCAAGTATGCTGGAAGAAGCTACGGCGTAACTCAATCTCTTAATTACGCCGTAGCGAGGATTTCTACTAAGAAGACCAAAGTCAACACGAATCAAGGGTTACGGCGTAACAAATTTCATAGTTTACACTGTAACAACTACATGTCTTGAAGAATCCTCAGATCTGAAGACTACGCCGTAACAACAACTATGGAATAAGGCATAGCAACGAGTACGAGAGTAGTCCAAGATCAAGAATTAACATACGACGTAACACACCTTAACGAAGACTACGAGAGTTATCTCAGATCCGATAAATACTCTACGGCATAACCATTTGGAGATTACGACAGAGAAGAAACCCTAAATCACTAGTAAGGCGTAATAATTCATCAATTATTTCGTAAACTATGGATCTGGATAAGATTTCAGCAGTTACGGCGTAACACATTTCATAGTTACGCCGTAACTCCGGACGGGCCTATAAATACAGCCCTAATTTCTGCATTTCAACATCAACTTTCTCACACACAAAGTCAGAGATCGTTAGAAGCAGTTAGAAGGCCCTTCCACAGCAGCATACGAAGGGCTTTCCAAGGGAGAAATCATACCTCAATCACCATAAGTCTTAGCATTTCATTATTTCAATTACATTTCGAATTTATAGATCTTGTTAACATTATTTAGAGTGTTAATTCTAATATGATTGGCTAAGCACCTCTGGTGCTAGCCTAGTTATGATGCCTATATTGTTTTAATCATGCTTCCGTACTTTTCTTATATGCTTTTACATGTGTGCATGCATAGTTTATCTCGAGAACCTCTTGTTTCGGTAGTTTTGATATGCGGTTGTATCCATTACGCTAGCTTTAATTGAATTTAGACCCCAATTGAGTTAGTAGGCTAGAAGAATTAACCATAGGACACTAGCCTGATGGATTGCGAGGAAATGGGAGGGATGACAACTGACCATATTGCCTCGTGTGCGAATTGACCATAGGATCGCCTTCCGTATTTGATAAACTTAAGAAGTTAAAGAAATGGTCTATGATCGTGACAACGGGCCATTAGAGATAAGTCTAGCATGTAGTGGCACTTAATTACTCAAACCCGTATACCATACGTCTACTTACTACATGGGAAGCGCCATGGTTCCTGACAGGATTCGGGGGAGATAGGCTAGGGAACTTGACCATATGCTCCTAGTGATATATGTCCGCCTCACCTAAAGCATAAGATTAGTTTAATAGGGAACATGACATAAAATGATATAGGAGTAGTAACTAGGCTAGTACACTTTTCTCCCACTGCTTACAACTTTACTTTTATTTGCTATTTGTTTTCTTCTTTTGTTTTTATCTCAACCAATCAATCAATCGTTCTTTCTTTTAATTAGTGACATTAGACTTAGACATAGTCCGCACCACATAGCTCTTGGGACGACCTCGGAGTTACCATTACTATTCTATACACGACCGTACTCTCTGTCCGTTAGTGCAAATAGGTAGACCTTAGGTAAAACGAGTAATTATAAGTATTAAAACCTGGTCGGTAAAACCTGTATCAAGTTTTCGGCGCTGCTGCGTGGGAGCTACTATATCGATTTATTTTGTAAGCCTGCTTTTATTTTACGTTTTTAAGGTTTTTTTTTTTTTTTTTTTTTTTTTTTAATAATGTCCAGGATACAAACAGAGAAGCTCAAACCATTTTTGGTTACGCCATTTGACAATCCGGAAAGAGCAGTTTCGAGCAAAGAGGGACAACTCCCCCTGTGGCCAAATTCATGAATATTTTACTCTCCATTCATAAGCCGAATCTGAGACTTCCCGAATCNGGAAAGACAGTTTCGAGCAAAGAGGGACAACTCCCCTGTGCAAATTCATAATATTTTCTCATTCTACGAATCTGAGACTTCCGAATCGGAATCTGAGACAAGCAATGAGCATGACATTGAGGAGATCACAATGAACCAATACTTGGGCAAAACTAACGAAAGCTGCTGACGGACGTTTGACAAAACACCTGATCATGACGGGTATTCTATTCCGAGCACGCTAATTCAAGAATTACATAATAAACAATTCGCAGTAGAAGTTGATCAGGATGTGCATGAACACGTAGAAGAAGTGTTATATCTTTGTAGCCTTTTCAACATACCAAACGTATCTAGGTATTCATTGATACTGAAAGTGTTCCCTATCTCTCTAACAGGGACAGTGAGGAGTTGGTTTAATAAGCTACCATCTGAGTCAAAGCAATCTTGGGATAATCTTCGAAGAGCCTTTCTGAAACAATTTTGTCCACCATCTCGTATGACTGAGTTACTTCGTAGCATCCATAGATTCATACAAGTAAAGGAACAAGCACTTTACCAAGCCTGGGAGAGGTACAATGAACTCCTTTACCGATGCCCGACTCATGACCTGAACAAACACTAGATGGTTATTATATTCTACAGAGGCCTCGATGACTATAATCGCCAATTGCTCGATAATCAACTCCACATTCCGAGAATGACTCCGGATCTTGCTCTGGAGGCAATACAAAGAACAGCAAACCATTGTTACAAGTGTCATGCTGAAACCGGATTTGGACCTAAAGACAACTTTGGACATAAAGTAATTAAAACTTTTGTCAAAAGTAAGGAGGAATATGGAGAACAGTTCATGAGAAGAAGGGACGAAAGAAATAGAATGGAAAAGGAACAAAGAAGGGAAGAAGTTAAAAGCACGATGAGCACCACAAAAGTTGGAATCGAAGAATTAGTCTCGAAATACATTGAAGAAACCACAAAAAGACAAGCACGTGAGGAAGTCATGATGAAAAAATTTGTTGAAAGTACAAT